>JAQQZR010000020.1:14127813-14156454 GCA_030068235.1 Notoglanidium macrostoma | reverse complement strand
TGTATGGACAGTATGTGATGTATGTGATGTATGGACAGTATGTGATGTATGGACAGTATGTGATGTATGTGATGTATAGACAGCATGTGATGTATGTGATGTATGGACAGTATGTGATGTATAGACAGCATGTGATGTATGTGATGTATGGACAGTATGTGATGTATGGACAGCATGTGATGTATGTGATGTATGGACAGTATGTGATGTATGGACAGTATGTGATGTATTTACTGTAGACAGTAACTAATGTATTTACTGTATGTAATGTAGGTGACATATTTACTGTATAGATTCTATTCAATGTATGTAAAGCATTCCTCTTTTCTTCATCTCTCTCTTACTCAAATACTACATATTCATTTCCCCCTTAGAATTATTGGCACCTGCCATAAAAATGAGTAATAAAATAAATGTCACGCACAATAATTCAATTTTTTTCACTCAGGCAATAGTGATAGTGATTTGCAATTATGATTGCAAAAATATCGATTACATGTTTATTCTTGCACATTTAACCGAAGACTGCCAATAATTCTGCAGGTCACTGTCTACGATGAGTAAATTAAAGATTGCAGCTTCACAGAAAAGAAAGAAGTCCTTGAAATATCTCTCCTGTAGACTCACTTACACTTACACTTACACTTACACTTACACACACACACACACACACACACACACACACACACACACACACCCCCCAAGGGCACATAAAAGTCCATCAAGCTGATCAATAAGCAAAATCAATATTTTCTCACATCATTTTTTCTTCTCACACATTTTCATTGTGGAGCGCAGTGATGATACACGCTGTATACGAGCGAGAAGTGAGAATGAAACAGACAGTAAAGAATAATCTAGCAAACAACCGTCCCAGAGTAGTGACGAGGAAACAACTTGCCTGTTTTCTTTGCTCACAGTTTTGTCTGTGTAACATTTTGCATTTCAGAATCTTTAGTTTGAGCTTATTACATGTTTAACCTTAAAAAATAAATCATTTAATTATTAAGTATTTTAGTTTATTAATTTCTTAAATAATTTACTCCACTTCAAGGCAGACTGGTTTTTCTTAATACAGTTTTTTTCCATTTAAAACATACAGTGCTTCTGTATAAAGCTCATTCAGGGGCGGGGCTATGTAAGAGCTCAGTTAGTGATGTCACTAAATAAATCACACTCGCTCTGAACCAATCACATCTGAGAGAAGAGGACAAGAACGTCACGGTTGAAAATCATGGCTCGGATGCTGAAATCCCACTTGTGTTAAACTAATCAGTTAATCAGCTAGCTAAGTTAGCGAATGTTAATATTAGGCTAATTGGGACAGCAGGAGGACACAGGGGATTTTTCCTATTTTGCATAATCAGGTATATTAAAATATCCTGATGTTTTTAATGAGGGTAAAAGTGTGAGAATGTTTTAGACCATAATCTTTTTTAAATATTATAATATAATATAATATTATAATTTATAATATAGTTTTAGACATAAAATATTATTAATTGGCCTACAATTATTTATTCATTAAAAAAGACATGCATTACATATGTCCAGGTATTAATTTTATATTAACAAAAATAACAATTTGCCCCCAAATTGTCTTTGGGGTGTTTGCCGATTTTTAAAAACATTTAAATAAATAAAAAAAAATTTTTCTCATGGTCTATGATTTGTTTTTGTTTTTTTAAAAATCAGTTTTCAGCCATTTTTTGCCACAAATGTCAGACAAGAAAATCAACAAAATAATACAAAGTGCTTTTATTCAACTAAAGAAAGGCTGTGATAGTGTTTCAGTTGTGTCTGTTATGTTTGTAGTTACTGTTCTGTTTAGGTGTGTATATTTTCAGCTAAAGAAACAAAAAAGAAAGACCAGGAATCCCACCCACTGCTGTGCTATTGGTCTGCTTAAACACTCTTGTCAGTGATGGAGAACTTTATTTCAGTTCATTTTCTCACCCGGACTTCCATCAGCTTCCTCTCGACAGAGGAGGAGTCACCGGATGGATCGGAACATCTCTGAAGCTCCTCCCCTTTGGACATTAGCCAATCGGTGAGCTCTCTGACTGTCGCCATGTACTTCTCGTGCTCGAAAACGACACCTTCTGAAAGACGGACTCTCTCCTGCAAAGTGCGATCGGTTAAAGACCAGGTATAATTAAAAACATTTTTAATTTCAGCTCATCATTCGACGATCACCTCTGCAGCGGCTCTGACATCATCAAACTGTGCCCTGAGCTGAGCAGTCTCCTCCTCCTTGAAGGCGGGGTCTCCGGTGCGCTTGTACAGCTCGGAAGCGCTCTCCTCTAAATAACACAGTGCCCCCTGGTGGTCCTCTATGTCGGCCAAGAGCAGGCACAGTCTATCCAGCTGCTGCCTCTTTTCTCTGAGACCCAGCTGAGGCTCCAGGGGACCTTTGACCTCGGCCTCCACTTCCTCCAACCAGGTCCTGAGCTGATCGTGAGACTCCACATACAGCCCCCACTGACTCACTGTCCACTCCAGGCGGCTACACACACACACACATTTTTCTCTTTTACATTTGAACACGTATGTACGTTCACTCCGAGGCCCTGATTCACTCACATCATGAATAAACACACGAATATGCGTGTGTGCAGCATGATAGACTGCATGTTGTGGGTGATTTACAAAAATGATTCACATAAAAGATGTAAGGGGAGGAAACAATGTCTAAAGGAGTTTTTCCTGTTTGTAATTTATAGGGAAGATTCCATGCCAAAAATTGCGCGATGGCATACGCAGTTGGCATTGTTTTCATTCTGACATGAAGAAAACATGCCACACTGAAAAGCAAAACCTTCATTACATCGCTTCAGTCAAGGGAGTTCTTTTTAAGGAATTAAACGTTGATTTTGCGTCAGAAGTGAAAGTAATTCCCGCTGCATTACATTTCAGTTTCATTACTGTGTTGCAGCCGTGTCACACTGAAACGCAATCACTGCTCAAACAGCCTTAAACTGTACTTAGGGGTGCAGCTGTAATCCCAGATTTACTAATTAACAATTTTAGATAGTTTTTAGTCTTTCTACATACAATATTTTAGATGTTGTCCCCATATGAAAAAGTGCTATATTACTAAAGAGTTTTCCTGTAATTATTACTATAATATAATAATAACTATAATAATAACTATTATTATTATTATTATTATAATTACAAGATGAAGTTTTACCATATTTGTCATGATTTATTGTCATTTTTAAGGAGCCAAAAGGAGGAATAAGAGTGCAGGTTACCTATGGGAGCTCATAGCCCTTAAGAGCAGTGCCGCCCAGGCGTCCTCCACTTCCTGTAGCTTCGAGCGGATCACTTCCTGTCCAGCGTCTCCGCTGCTTTTTATGACAAGCTCGCCCTTCCCGGCAGCCATGTTCAGCTTTACCTCTCCCTCACCCTTCATTAACAGGATATCCTGTACAGGATAACACACACACACACACACACACACACACACACACACACACACACACACACACACACACACCCACAGCTACTGTAGAAATATTCTAAATATATCAACTTCCTTTTAGTCCAAGATGAACAAGGAACGCCGCAGGAGATGGGTTGTGAAAAATAAAACTTTATTCGTAGCTTTATTATAGATAATGATGGTTATGTTGATAGTTAATCAAAATATCACAAGGATATAGAGCCAATTTTAAATTATTGGCACCCTTCGTAAAAATAATCAAAAATGGCTGTGTATAATAAATAACAGAAAATTAGTAGTATTTTGAGCTTAAACATACGGAATCACTTTAATACTATATTTCTTTTTAAAAGAAAATTTTATTGATTTCATACAAATTGCTGGTTTAAATAATATTGGCACCCCTTCGATTAATATTAATACAGTTTTGGCATTAATTCTGCAATATCAGACCAAACTTGATTTGAAAGTCTATAAAAATGCACTGGCGCACGTGAAATGCACCTAATTTTGTGAAATCATTTCTGACCACGAAAATGCTAAATGGGCATGAATGGGGAGGAAAAGCAAATAAAACAATGCAGATATTGTGCCCTTGTGTGTCTAATCATTCTCTTCAAGGGTGCCAATAATTATGGAGTTCACTGTTTCATACATATGGATTACTTTGTTCACACTGCTTGATTTTCTTTGCACCAGTCATGTCTAGGCTCTCTGAATGCAGAGCTCTGTAATATCTCCCTCTAGCGCTCGCGAGAGCACAAACACACCATTTCCTCACACTAGCTGAACAAGCAGGGCTTACGCAGACCTTCTACAGAAACAACATGTCGTTTTAAGCGTTTAATGAGTGCCAGTTTTATCTGTGAAACACCTACACACTAGAGGCACACTGGAAAAACGCAGAACATAGAGAAGAACCTTTTAAGAAATAATTTTAATCATATACAGGGTGTGCCAAAAGTCTGGATCCAATGTAAGGTTCCTTATATAAATTTTAAGAGGAAATCATCTCGGCATGTAAAATCAGTTCTGATGCATGTGTTCAGGGTTCCTGTGTTCAGCGTATACACAAGTGTTTCAAAGTCCAAGGCCATCAATTTGCGCATTAAGTATTCTTAAAAATGCTTGCCATTACCTCCCATGGGGTTACATATAAAATATCTGAAAGTAGTCCGATCTCGAATTGATTTCTACATGGCTTGGACTTGTCTCAGACTGATTTATTAGCATTTGTACTTGTCTCAGTCATGGCCATTGGTCTCACTAAATACACTGACATCTTATCAAGCGAATATATCCTGAATATAGTCGAAATGATGGAGCATTTCCTATTAGAAGTCTACAAAACACCAAATCAGAGATTATTAAACGTATTTCTAGACATTTCACTCCTTTCAAACTTGAACTAGTCTTGTTCTATTGGGAGATAATACTAAAATATGTCTAGAAATAGATGGAATAATCTTATCTTTGGTTTACTATAATCAGATAATAGGACATTGTAGATAAACATGACTATAGTCAAGATATTTTCACTTGCTTCATTCATTTTTGCAATGGTCTTCATCTTGACTGAAAGTTTGTATTGTTGGTGTTGTCTTTTCTTTACACATGCACAAAGTTAGACAAAAAGTATTTCCTTCTAGAAAACAGTGTAATCATTGCAAAACATGAATGAAGCCAATGTGGCCTTGAAAAGGATTTGATTGATTGTTTCAATGTTGATCTTGACTGCCTCAAGTTAATTCAGACTCGATCTTGACTTGGCCTCAGCCCTCATATAACCTGATCCTGACCCAATCTCAGCCCATAAATGAGGATTGAGAGCTCAATCAGTCTCCTCATACCTGCACTCGTTCCAGTCTCTCCTCCACCTCGTCTTTGTTCCCCTCGGTGCTCTCCAGCTTCTCCAGCCTGACCTTCACCTCCTCCAGCCAATCCCTCACCACCCTCAGCTCCTCTCCGAAGGCCTGGTACTCCTGCAGGTGGTGCAGTCGCGTCCAGGCCTCCTGAAGCAGAGCCTGATGGGAGGAGAGGAGCTCGGCGGGGACGCTGTTCACCTCGGACAGGGGCAGAGACGCCTGATACAGATGCTCCAAAGATGGCCTGTGAACATACACACATCGTTTCAGGATGTTTTCTTTTGTTTGATCAACTGACAAAAAAAATGTATTTAGTGTTCAGTCTCAGATCATTAATGTGATTAACAGGAAACAGGAATGTGCAGTGAGTAGCCGCAGGATACAAGGCAATAAACGGAAACAAGCAAGGGTCAAAAACAAACACAACGAAGTACACAGATATACAGAAATCAGAAACCAAGGCTTAGAATGAAAAAAATTATAAAGCATAAAAAACTTTTACACACAATAAATATACAAACGAATCAGGGGCTAACATAAAACAGGTGAAGACAATCAGGTAACAGACCAACGATCTGATGAGGGCGAAGACAAGCCCAAAACGGAACCCAAAACAAAGGCCAAAAATATAAACAAAAGCACATGATGATTGTCGTCATGGGGTTTTTAGGGAATATGCAAATACATGAACACATACAATATGTTATACATGTTGTGTTACTATCAACAGCAACCTATATGACATGAAAACTATAAGGAAAGTTAGAGAACATGGACCAAAATAATTTTTCTAGAAAATGTATTTTAATTTTAATTTTTAATTACTTTTTTATTAGCATATAGTTACGTTTATTATCGTGAAATGTCCATAAAACAAGCGAGTTCCTGCTGTTAATTATGGTATAGCTAAGCAGGTGTTGCATGGCCTTCATTTGCATACTGGAACACGATTGGCTGATCTGTTTTATGACAAAATAACATTTGCCTGTTACAAATTCTGCACGAACGGCGTGGTCACCTCATGTATGATTTTACAGAATTTAAAAACTATGGAAGCTTCCGGATAAAGTTTGTTTACGTGACATCACACGTGAATAACATTCAGAAAATTTCAAATTTTTGTTATTGATGTTAACACTTTTCTGTAACACATTTTCTGATAATGTTCACGTGTGTTTAAAAAACACTTTCAGAAACATCATCTCAGTATTGATCGTAAGTAATGTCTTTTACTGTACTGATTAAATAAATTGATTGATTGTGTTCATTTAAAAAATGATGAATACAGCACAATCCACACAGTTTAGACCCTATTGCAGCTAAAAAAAAAAAAAACTTAATAAAATCATATACATCAAAACAAACCTTCTTTCGAGCAGCTCTTTGTGAATTTCCTCCACTCGCTTTAGCTGTATGGAGCAGTCAGGGGCTCCTGGCTGGCTCGCTCCACCCAGAGCTGCCTCTTTCTGCAGGCTTTCCTCCATCTGCCGTAGCCAGTCTCTCACTTCCTCAACACACACCTCCAACCTGAACATGTTGGTGATACAGTAAGAAAAGTGCTTGCTTAAATCCAAAGCACATAGCTGCAGTACATTTCCACTCCTTCCTGCTGTTTTATAGCATCTCAGCTTGCTGCTTAAATCAATAAAGGATGCTTTAACCTTTACGTAGCCTACATTATTGAGGTCGAGTTATTTTTGCCTGTCCAAAGCATTCTGTGGCACAGTTAGCGTCGAACCTTTGCATAGCCAAATGAAATCGTCTCCACTGAGCCTGCTCATTAAACACGCTGAGCTTGAAGGCATTTGACATGAATATGCTTCTTTTAAAATTTTAATAAGCAGTTTGCAATTATTACTATTTTTACTGTTTTGCCAAAAGGCTCTTGCTAAACGCACTCTAAAGGTGAAGTGTGGAGTACAGCTCACTAATCAGACCTTCAATTAAACAGTTTAGAGCCGAGTGAAAACTGACTATAAACTGGACTGCTCCATGCCAAAAAAAAAAAAAGAAGCATAATTATAAATATCATGAAATCTGTTATGGACATCTGTCTGTGGATGTATTCTGGCGCTCTCTCTACCCATCTTTCTCATTTTCTGTCTCTTTGTCTCTCTCCATCCATTTCTCTCTCTATCCACATTTGTCTCTCTCCATCTCTCGCTATATCTCCGTCTCCCCAGCTCTCTCTATATCCATTCATCTCTCTTCACATCTCTTTCTGAAAATTCTTTCATCGCTCCATTTATGTCTCTCTTTATCTTTTTGTCCGTATCCCTCCCTCTCTTTTGCTCGCCATTTATCGTTTTCTCTCTCCGTCTCTGGACATACTTCTCCTTTCACAGATCCCGAGTGGCACAGCATAGCAACAGTAGCATCCTGAGAATTTAAATCCCAATTAATGAATACCACGGCCATAAAACTTACATATCGTGATATATGTTCTATATTTCTTTTACGGCACCCAGCCCTAATGTGTCGCTAGATTTGTACTCAATTTGCGGCTACGTACCAAGTCGTAAACTTTGTACTTATGTGCTAGCGTCGTGATTTGTGTATATGTGCTTTATTGTACATATGCAAATATGCTTCATATATGCTAACAATATCAGATTTCACTGTGCAAATACACATGTAGCACATTTAACACATAGCCACCTAGGTGTAGTTAATAAAATAAACCACTAGGAAACCACTGCTTTAATTGCTTTACCCATCCTGTAGGGCGGCGCTCTCCTCTAGAAACCGCATTCTCTGTTTGCAGGCTGCAGTAAATCCATCCAGTGCCAGCTGACACGAGGCCAGATGTTCCTGCACTCCTCCAGCTGCAGATTTAAACAGGTTTGGTTGGAGCTTCTCTTCCTCCTCATGAAGCTTAGTCAGGCGTTTCTCACCCTCTCGGACCCGCTCCAAAGACACCTGAGGCACGTGTTACAGAAATTCAGCAGTTTTTGTAGCCAAGGTGGAAATGTTCGGCTTCATTTGAACACTTTAATTAGAATGATTTGGGTAAAATCTGTGACTTTTTAAACCGTACTGTATTTAAGCAGCTTGAACACAAACAAAGAATGGTTTGGTGTTTGTTCAGACAGCAGGAGGACAAATGTACAGAAAAAGAGTCGTGTGGCAAAAATGCACATCAGTGAAAGTTAAAAAAAATGTGCTCGGACTTTTTATAAATAAATAAAAACGAAATAAATCTGGATTTCTGTGCAAAATTCTGTTTATATGTATTAGCATGGCATAAAATATATTTTTCTAACTACTTAATCATAAGAAAATAAATGAAATCCAATCACATTATTGCGCAAAAATTATAAAATAAAAATTTAAGTATAAAGACTAAAGCTAATAAATAGGAAAAACTGTGTTTTATTCCTTTTATACCACAGCAATTACAGTGCCAACAATTATAGTTTTTATAACTTAATAAAGAATGACGTTTTATCCGTTTATAACTACATTTAATCTTCCCCTCGCCAGCCTTTAATAATCAATAATAAAAAATATTACACAGTTTGTCATGTTACTAAAATGTTACTCCTCTGTCCTGGAGAACATCTTACTGCTTAACAAAGCGCTGACACTGGAGACTCCTTCCATCATCTTACAGAAAACCGTATCAAGGATTACACAGTTTTTAATGTGCTTATGTGTAGCTCTGTACAAGTCCCTGTATATGTGCTGTTACTATAGAAACGCTAACGTATTAAAACGATTGCATTAATATTAACCTATGGTTTATGTTACCACTGGAACTACCGGTGCTGCTACATGAAAATAATGCATACCTTCTGATCAATCAATATCCACAGTTAAACACTCAGGACAGCTCCTTGGTTAAAAAACAAAAGAAGAAAAAAAAAAGACAAAAAAGAGAGGTTTCTGAGGGAATGATTGTTTACAGCTGCTATGATATAAGAAAGAAAAGACGTTCTTGTTTCACAACCTCAAATGTGACTATAAACGTATAAAATGTATGACGTCATTCATTAATAAACAACATTTTCATTGTTGGCAAACTGCTGTGGTATAACAGGAATAAAAAAACATACTGTTACGGGTTTACAATGTGATGCTACCTTGAGCCTCTGAAGCTGAGCGGTGACCTCAGGAGCTTCTCCTGCTTCCTCAGAGCACGCCTCTGTAGCTGCTCTCAGCTCCGAGAGCCAACTGTGGAAATCCTGTGTGAGTTCTGTGAGTGAGACAGACAGCACGAGTAAAGGATGAGAGTTGGACCGAGAGGAGGCACAGCGATGCGCAGTCATCGCAGATGGATCGACACTCGTGTTTATGAGAGCAGATGGTCTGTGTGGGCGGGACTGGAAGAAAAAATAAGCTCTGTGTTGTCCTGGTAACCAAGCTTATTCAATTCCCAACGAGAGCTGTCAGACTGCGGAGGGGAACGTGAGTGTGTGTGTTTGGCAACAGGTGTACATGTATGCATGAACCTCAGCCGAAACTCTCCCGCTGTAGGTCCTCTTACCGTTAAAACCGCGCAGAAGTGTTTCCTGTAGAGATCGGAGGATTCGGCTGGAACGCTGAGCGGCCGCTTCGCGTCGTTTCACCAGCTCGGTGATGCTCTCACCCAGGGCGGTTAGCTGCTGAGCCGGGTAAGCTCGACAGAGCGCTCGCAGAGACTCGCCCGTCACGTCCAAACCACCGTCCACCTGCTTCAGCGTGATCTGGAGCTCCTGAAATAACAAAACAACCGGAGTAAATACTGAAAAGTAATCCTAGCTGTGTATTATTTAATAACAGAATCAGACTTCCCAACCTCGAAGAAGAACAATGAGTAGATCCAGAAAAAACAGTGTATAGTGTACATGACACTTCGTTGTATACTTTTTGAAAGAAACTTGCCATTTTCTAGTGCATTCCCAATAAATATAATTAATCAGTGTTAACTAGTGTATATACTTGTCTAGTGTTAGATTGAACACACTGCATTCTGCATTCTGATCGTTCAGAAGGTGTTGATTAGTTTTCTGTAACAGCAGCTCTGACAGTAGTGCGTCTGCAAATCACCGGTTTATATTAATGCGCCCGTTCTAATACGTTATCGTTTCTATAGCAACAAGTCATTCACAGGGACGTCTACGGCGGATGTCTAATGAGTCGAATAACTAAATCTCTGTGAGGACACATTTACTCAACACTTATTTAACATTTATGAAAGGAGTCACCGGTGTTGGAAAGTTTTCCACCATTGTAAGTTTTTTGGACAGAGGAGTTTGCGCTTTGCGGTTATTCGGTAACATGGCAAGGTTCGTTTTTTTTTCTCGTCTTATTAACACCAAGAAAAAAAAAAAAGAGAGGCTGGTGAAGTAATATAGCTGCTATGACATAAGTGAGGAACAGGAACCAATTTGCTTCATATCGCAAAATGTTACTATAAAGGAAAAAAGTATGTGATCTGTCGTTGATGAAACGACAAACTGCGGTGGTATAAGAGAAATAAAGCACTCCAGAACATGCTGTTACAGAAAAATAATCAGCCTTGTGACAGTAACTGCAAATCCACTTCATTACACCACTGAGTCTTTGTTTATTCTCCTCTGCATGCAAGTGTTTTATTGCTTACTTATACACCGTAATTCCCAATTATCTACTAAAGGTGTTCTGTAGGAATATTGATAAAAAGAGTGCATCAGGATCTATGAATACACATGAATATGAAATTAGCTAAAATATCTTTCTCATGTCGCAGATTGAGACGAGTGGGATTTAAGTATCGGAGTCTGGAGAGTCATTTTTACGCCGGTTTATTTACCAGTAACCAAACATCTGAAAAGAAACTGTTACCATAGCAACAAGATAGATAGTTAGATCGTTTGGCAATTGCAATGTCTAATCTTGAATGAAATCCATGCAATAGGTTCATCACTAACTGGGCTAATATGTAGCTCTGCCTCTTTAAATGGGAAAAAATATGAAAGTCGGTGCTACAAGACAGGCTAACCATTAAAAAAAACTTTAAAGTAATTATAGTCGGTGATTTCAGTAATACTGAGCGCAGTGTGGCACAAATGTGCTGCATGAGTGAGAAAGATAGTGTTAAGAAGTACAAGTAGATCCCTGTGGTGCAAATGGAAAAGCCTAACCTTTATCTTCGCCACATTTTCTGGGTCAGATGACTGTGATAGCTCTGACAATGTGCTCTCGACGGTGTCCAGTTGCTCAGCCAGCTGGGAAATCACATCCTGGAGTTGCCGGCTCTGACAGCTGAAGTCCCTGAGGATGGACCTGGCCTGCTCATAAACCTCTTCAGCATGGAAGATCTTCTTTCTCAGATCAGCTGCCATCGCCTTGTCAGAATAACAATACACAGAGGTTAAAGTATTCCAGACAATAAAATCTGTCAGATTATACAATCAAGATCCTCTAACCATAAACCTGTGATGAAACGTCATCGATCGGTGTGACCTGGGCTCACAAACATTATCATTAGCGAGCTTGAGATCATTTTTTCTGTTCCTCGATACACTTTATTTGCATGTCATCATTCCCACTTTCGTATTTGTAGCTGCCTTGTAAGTTTGTAATCCTTGTAATCCTGTAATGTGACTTTTACAATGTGAAATTCAGGCCAAAATTCGTACAGTGCAAACGAGGCTTTGGTTACAGCAAGTTAATAGAATGCAAATGTAAACATTTCACTGAAAAATTTACATATACAATATACAAGATAGATATATGAAATATATTGAAATAAGTACTTCCATTCCTTTTATTGGAATTGTCCTGTTTTTCTTAACATTTGTAACATTGTAACGTGTGTGTGTGTGTGTGTGTGTGTGTGTGATTAATAATGTCACAAAATGTAAAAACGGCACCATTACTAGAGAGTAAACACAATGTTTACTCAACAACGTTAACGCATATACATTTAGCAAACATGGTTCCTTAAGGGTTCCTTGAATATTTGGAGCTTTGTAAAGGGGTTCCACTTGGAACCTTTGCTGCTTCAGGGTTCTACAGGGGTTTTACCTGGAGCTCGATGTCAGTTTGCTGGTTCTCTGTCACTTCCTGTAGTTCGGTAACTTTTCCTTGCAGGGTCTCCATGAGCACCTTTTTACTTTCAGTCTCCAGCTGTTCAAGTACACATCGTTTTCATAATATTTTAAAGACTTGTATATACAGATCTAACAATCATACAGTTTTCCTCATCAGGTATGTGTACTAACCTTAAACTGACTGAGGCAGTCCTCCATGTTGGCACTGGTTAAGAGGTTAACAGGACTATCACTGAGCTCGCTAACTGAGGTTGCGCTCCAGCACTCGATGTCGTTAACGATTGAGTTAATCTCATTCCATAGCTCAAGAGCTGATGTGAGACGATCTGCGTCAGTTTCCATCCTCTCTGATATCTGGAGAAAAAATAGACGAGCACAGGGCTAAAGAGTTGTAATCTAAATGTAGTCTAAATACATAGACAGACTTATAAACAGCTCACATCCATCCACTGGTCCACGATGGTGTCCATTTCCATGCGGACTGCTTCTGCTACTTCTTCTGGAAAGTTCCTCAGCTCACTGATGAAGGATTTGCTTTTACAGATGAACAAATCGAGGTCGTCCTGTGCGCCTGCCAACTCTGACTTCACCGCCTCCAGCTACAGAAACACATGGACACTCTTTAAAGGTTCGTATTTATTCATATTTTAATTAATATTATAGTTTTAATTAATTTATTTTAATATAACAGTTCTAGCCTCCTCAGAAGATCTACTTTTCTGGAAGGGAAACCATTAGTGGTAGGGATGCAATGATACCAATACAGTACAGAAACATCAAGAAGAGGAAGTACAGCTCATCTTCAACCCAGGTAACTAACGTAGTAGTCTAAGTGCATAAACATGGCCACTACTTAAACTGAATAATCATAAAGAGGGCTAAACAAAATATTCTGTGACATCTCTGATTCATATTTCAATAAAATAATAAATGGCACATGACACTGACCCGGGTCAGGGCTCTCTGGATATCCTCAGGGTTGTGCTGGACAGACTGGGCAACAGTGACAGCACGAGCTCTTTCAAGATCTGAGCCGAGTTTGTACTTGAGAGTCTGGTAATCCTTACACATCTCCACCAGCACTCTGCACTGCTCTTGTCTGCACAGACACAAAGCAAACTCAGGTAATCTTGCTCAGGTTTACATTCTGGATGTCCTCTATAACTCTTAGATCATACACTTACTCCTCGGAGATAAGGCTTTTGATTTTCTCCCAGCTGGTTTGGACAAGGGTCACATCCCGCCGAGCCTCTGAGACCATCTCAGGGTCTCTGTGAGCCAACTGCTCGCCTTTCTCCCTTAACCACAGCTGACTGTGCTGCAGAGCATCGAGCTCCTCCTCCAACTGGTTCAGCATCCACAGTCTGACACACACACACATACATGAAGTGGGGGGAGAGAGAGAGAGAGAGAGAGAGAGAGAGAGAGAGAGAGAGAAAGAAGAGCATCAAACATTAAAACTGAATTCTGGATTCTGGTCAGAAGGTGTTGATTAATATTCCATAACTTCACTGACAGTAGTGCGGCTGCAAGGTTGAACAGCAAATTCAACAACAGGGGTTAAACATTTATGGCAAGAAAGTCTTAAGTACAGAGGAGTTTTAACTCTTTCCAGCTTCTCTGTCACACGACAAGCATTAGCGGAAAGCAGTATTCTAGACTCTATATCTCGTCCACATCGTTTGATTGACAGGTCTACCTTGTTGACAGTGAAAATACTAATGCAAACAAGATTTGTCAAGTTGTAGCGTGAGAATAAGCAAGCGCAACTGTAAACGTAAGGACTGTGATAACCATTTTGCGAGTTTAGACATGCATTTCCATTGTAACTTTGCCAGCCGTCGTACGTTGTTCTGCAATTAAATCTATGTGTTAAATTTTGTTCCGACACACGTTGTGACTCAGCCTAGAGAACATCATCCACCATAAGTCAGTGACAGGTAAAAGAGAAGCGGCTAAGTATAAAGGCTTAGTGTAACATGACGCTACCGCCACTGTGCTTCACTGTTGGGATAAATACATATGCAAGCCACTGCATATAAGAGGCACTGATATGGGTACCTTTGCTGGAGGTTCTGTGTGCTTGGTTCTAGAAGCCACGGTTTTCTGGCTCTATCCTCCACCTCTGTCAGGCTCCTCAAAAGCAGCTCCTTTCTTCTCGTAAAGGAGCTCCACATGGCTCCTAATGCCTCGGCCTCGCTCTGCTTTGTCCCCATGCTCCTCTGAATCTGCTGAAGTCCGGATCCTAGATCCTCCACCAGCCCCCGGCAGGACGTCCTGTCCCCATCGGTCCCGTGCAGGTGTAGATATGCCTTGTTCAGACTACTGTCCAGACTTATAGCCTGCACCTCCACAGAGGCTAACTCCTGGGACAAGTGCTCAAGTTCTTGGTTCAGGTTCCTGTCCTTGCTTTGGTCCCAGTTTGCTTGTCCTACAGCTCTCTGCAGGGACTGGAGTGAATTGGTGGTGGACCTATGAGTCACCAAGAAGGTCTCAAGTTTAACCAGAACCTCAGAACGGGTCAGCAGCAGACTCGTAGCCTCTGAGAAGGGCTGGAGACACGCTTCCTGCCTGGCCTGTAATCGCTGAAGATCCAATGGAGCCAAGGAAGGACTTAGGTCCTCCATGTGCTTCTTCAGGTCCTCTATTACTTTGCTTTGGGTTTGAAGAAGAGCTTCATCATCCTTTAAATAAAGAAATTGAAATGTAGTACAGCTTACATAAGAAACATTGATGAGTATATGTACAACTAAGAGTTTGTCTTTACCTTGATCTGGGTACCAGTAGATGTCAAGTCAGTGATGGTGACTTTAGAGCTGGTTCTCAGCTGCCTAAGAAAGTTTTCATTCCACTGAGTGAAGGTCATTAGAACCTGGTTAAACTGCTCAATCTGAGCAAGATGGGCCTGAAGTTCTTGAATCCTGCATATCATGGAAATCATTAAATGACACCCAACAGCTACTTCTATTGACCTCCACTTCTATTTAGAGACAGGTTTCTCAAGGGTTCCTCAGAGATACTTTCCACAGAGGTTCTATTTTCTGTTAGTTTCAAGTTCCTGTTGTAGGGATTTACAAAGATCCCTTTAAGGTCTCCACTAGAGGGACAAAACAAATTACCCTATAGGATTCTAGATTTTACCTCTGAAGGCTTTTTAGGCATCTACACTTTTAGAAAAAGTAATTGGCCGTTACATTAAAGTAGTTATAGTATAGTAAGGTGACTGGAGCAATCATATAATCTTGAAGATACATCACCACTCATCTGAGAGGCTTCATTAATTCTAGATCAGAAAGTCGAAGACCATTAAATCATCCAAAGAAACCTTGAGGAACACTAAGTGTATATATTTTATCATGTTAATAAAGGTCTTCACGCAATGTAAACATGAAAGATTTCAGTCATCCATAAATTGCTTGAAATCTCTACACACTTAGTAGAAATGTTTCATCCAATACCCCAAAGGGTTCTTTTGTCTGTTCCTCCGAGAAACTCTAAAAGAGTCAATGTAAGAACCTTCAGTTTCAATTTGAGAAATCATTTCAACCTCATTTTGAGAAATCATTTCAACCTCAAGTTAAAACTGCTGACCATATAAAAAAAAAAATTAGAGAGTTAATAGAAGATCTTTATGGTGCCAGATGGAAGTTCTCAAATTCTCAGTGCTGCATGCAAAAGTATGAAATTTGTTATTCTTACAAGAGATTTAAAAGCAACAATAAAACTAAATGTTAAAAGAGTATTTCCAAAGATATATAGTACTTAAAGAGGGTTCCTCAAGGGTTCTTTAACTTTTCATGCTTTCCAAAGGGGTTTTACTTCGAACCTTCTTTGTGATTGAAACCATCTACTTTACAGTAGCGTATTCTATTAGCAAAAAAGGCTCCTCAAGCATTCCTCAGATGTTTAACAGCTATAGCCTAGCTAAGAGATAAACCCTCTGATGTAAGGTAGCATACACTCTTAGCAAAAAGCTTTCCTTAAGATTTCATTGGATGGTTAACATTCATGCTTTCTAAATGGGTTGTGCTTTGGGACCAGCAGAAGACCTTGAGATGAACTTTGAGACCTTTCCCTTTAGGAAGCTCAATGGAAGGCTTTTTCTTGTGTTTAACTGGTTGTTAAGTGTGCATGTGCAAGAACCATTCCTGAACTGTAATTCACAGTAGAACACTACATTAAATCTCAGCTATGACTACAGGTTTACCTGAGAGGTATGCTCATACTGAGAGAACACCACCTCTCCTCCAGACTGCAGTGAAGCTCTGTCAGTTCTCCCACTCGTTCCTCTGACGCTGTGGGGTACAGAAACTCAGCTTGGGTCTCCAACTTCTCCAGCAAAGACTCCTGAGAGGGAACTTCACTCTGCAGATCCTACCAGATAACAATTACACCCAATATAAATGTAATAATAACTAAAACCATCGGAAATACTGTTCAGCCAATGGTTCTTCTAGGTCAGGAGTAACACTCCAAATTCAAACCATGTAGGGTGATAGAATCAAAGAAAAACGTGTAGAAATACTCATTTACTACGTGCCACCAGATTGTCCGCTTAGGACTTACCTGTAGTCTTTGTAGCTGGCTGTGGAGTTTAGCTTTATCTGTGATCAAATATGGAGTATCAGATTTACAGAGGTTCTCCGAACTGTCCAACCAACCCTGGAGAACTGAGAGTCCTCTTTCATATCTAGGAAAGGAAAACCACAAGAAGGAATTCAAAATTAACACCCAATACCATTTATACCCCAACCTGGCATTGTGCTCACATACTATACAAACTTGTTCTCCACCCCTGGCTATTATGAGATAACCAAAAAGGTTTCTTAAGAGCTCTTTGGATAGTTAAAGGTTCTAGCTTTGACATGAGTTTCTTCTTGGAACTTTTTGTAATAAGAAAAAAAAGTAGTAAAATCAGTCAGGAGAACCTAAACTAAAACAAGTCTAAGTTTAATGAAAAATTCCAAAGTAAACCTTAAGATATCTGAATATATTTGTTCTATAACAACATTTCAACAGTTTCAATTTTAGATCTTTACATACTTTAAATTAAGTTAGATATTTTAGGTATTAAAAAAAATTCAGGTTATTGAAAATTCAGGTTAAAACAATTCAAAGAATTCGTTAGAACTATTTGAGTTTGATTAGACCTGGGATTGATTGAGCTTTCTGAATGTCCCGGATGATCCTTGAACATCATGACTTGAATTTTGAACATCTGGAAATTTTTTTAATCTGAAATTTTATTTTAATTAATTTTCAAGGTCTGCTAGATCCTTTTATGGTGCTAGAGTTCACTTTTTCATGAAGTGTCTGATTCAAATTTGGGTTAGGCACATGTAGTGAGGATTTAGTACAGGGATTGTGCAGATCGAGATTCAGACCTCAGGTGTGGTGTAACTACAGACTTAAGTGCAACTCAGAAATTAAGCAAGTGTTATGCATGCAAGGTTATGTTTGACAATTAGGACTACAGTGAGATTATGATCAGATTTAGTTCACTGCTTCAAGTACTTTATCTTTTTCATTTTTGAACTGTCTCTTGCTTTTATGTTGCATCATATTACATTTAATAGCAAAGGAAAATACCTTAGGTCTTTTCTTCAGTCCTTATTTTCTATGCCATACTGTATACTAGACACCAAGCAGCTGAGTAACCCGACTTTAAATAACACGTAACTTTCCACACATCCTTTGCTAACTCTGAACTCTTGGAGAACAGAAACTGCATGAACTGCATTTTTGATTTCAAAAACGTTTGATGAAAAACACAGGAAAAATACGCTGGACTTACTGCTGCCACCGAGTCAACAGGTCCTCCAGTTTGGCTTGCTTCCTGGCAGCCTTACTTGTGTATTGTATATGAGTCTGCTGGAGGTCTGATACTTCTTTCTGCACCTGATCTTTATTAGATATTCTCCTCAAACCCAGGCTCAGTGACACCAGTCTGGGCTGCAGGAGCTTAAGAGCCTGCCATGCATCCTGGGATTGGAAGAAATGTGCATAAGCATAAAAAGAACTTTTGTGCTTTTAAGCAATGCTAAACTAGTGACTGAGGATAACAGTTTAGCTGGCTATAAAAGTCTTTTATACGAACAATATTAATGTTGACAGTGAAAACAAGGAAATAGGCAGACATATTGATACAGTTCAAAGAAAAAAGGTAAAATTATACCATCTTTGCCACATTGAGAAACATTGAGTCAAAATATTTTAAACCGTCTGAAAACTGCTAGCTGAAAAGACACAAACACCAGGCGAGTCGATCATGTTAATGAGCACTTTCCCACTTATCAGTCCACTTGCTGCGTTTCAATCAGAGTGAAATTGATGCTTTTGGTTCATTTGCTGTTTGGTTGGGTTTGGATTCACACTGAATATAATTAAATGAACCTAAAAGAAAACATGCAGGATTCAAAGCCAACAGCGTCGACAAGTCTAGCTCTTTTTTTATTACTTATGTGTCACCTGAAATACCCTTCAAACAGGAAGGAAAATATTGAAGAAAAACAAAACCAGATATTTGACCTTGATGCGACCTTGAACCTGTTTGGATCGATTTCAAAATATAATCAGTTCATCTGCTAGTTACATTGACAACTCCACATAAATCCTACAAACATTCAACCACTCGTTCTTGAGATATCATGCTAATGAGTATCACAGACGGATACACAAACAAACCAAAAGTGTAATGCTTCTACCGTCAAGTACAGGCATAATAATACTGGCTGAGAAGGGTACAGAGTGGAAAACATCTTCAGTAAACAATATAAATCATATCTAGCATTTACTTTCTCTTTTGGTTTCTCAGTCCAATATCCAGAATGCATGGCATTTCAGCTTTGGCTCAGTTTGTGCCTCAGTTCATCAGTTCACATATCCAAAAAATGCTGTTTGATTCACTTCCTGCAGTCAAGTTGATTCAGAATCTAGTCAATTCAGAGTCAAGTCGATTCAGAGTCAAGTCGATTCAGAATCAATTCGATTCAGAGTCTAATCAATTCAGAATCAAGTTGATTCAGAGTCAAGTCGATTCAGAATCAAGTCGATTCAGAGTCAAGTCGATTCAGAGTCAAGTCGATTCAGAGACTAGTCGATTCAGAGTCAAGTCGATTCAGAGTCAAGTCGATTCAGAATCAAGTCGATTCAGAGTCAAGTCGATTCAGAGACTAGTCGATTCAGAGTCAATTCGATTCAGAGTCTAGTCGATTCAGAATCAAGTCGATTCAGAGTCTTTTCAATTCAGAATCAAGTCGATTCAGAGTCAAGTCGATTCAGAGTCTAGTCGAATCAGAATCAATTCGATTCAGAGTCTAGTCGATTCAGAATCAAGTCGATTCAGAATCAAGTCGATTCAGAGTTGAATCACTTTCTCACTAGATTTCACTTGGAAAAGGACACAAACGCCAACGTTCTCAGACCCGAGTGTGACTGCAATGTTCTCACCTTCCCAAAGAACCACACCGGATTAAATGCTTCATATATAAAAGCGTCTTTGGTAACGTCTGACACATACCATATGCTCATGAAGAGCTTGATACGTCCCTGATGTTGATGTGCAGCCTGTAACTGGTTTATTCAACTTCTCTGCGAGATCTTTTAGCACACTTTTAACCTTAAAGAAGTAAAAACAAACAGAAATTCAGGCTAACAATACATAGCACACATATGCACAAAACAACATAAGATGATTTATAAGATAATCGTACCTCGTCCATATCCTCAGTTAACTTCACTTTATGCGATAAACTGGCCTGAAGCTCCGCCCCTCGTTGCTTCACGCTGTTCGTGAGCTCCTCCCGGTACCTGCTGATCTGATTTAAACAAGCTTTAATATTCTCCGCCTCCCCAGGAGTGATGAAACAAGTCAGAGCACGAGACTCCGCCTCTAATTGACTCAAGGCGTCCTTCTTTTCCTCTAAACCTGCCTCTAAGACCTGAGGAAAAAAGTGCAAATCTATGAGAATGAGTGCAAAACTCTTAAACTCTGAAAACTGTTAAATGAATTCCCTGGTCAAGAAGTGTTTTTTTTTTTGTTTTTTTTACCTCCACAGTGTGAATCTGTCGTTCCAAGGCGGCAGTGTTGCCATCTACAGCCTCCAACTCCTTCTCTCTCTCACACACCCAGGAGGAGAGCGCTTCTGACTCACAGCTGAAATGCTGCCATCGTGCCTGCAGCTCAACAAGCTCCGATATCCTGCGAGGAGTGAGGAAAAAAAACGACACACATGTCACACAGTCGGAGGTTTTAAAGGAACAGTTCAGGCTAAAAATACTGTAAATCACGCATATCCATCCCTGTCCTGACCCTAACGCTGTCAGAGACATGTCTGAGGTGTGTACTGGACTTCCATACGCAGGTAAAACTAGCAAGTAATGAATGCTTATAGCCTTCAGATTATTCTTTAGATTTTGCACATTTCCAACTCGTCACACACTCTGGACGCTGATCGCGTTTCAGTGTAGCACGACCGCGACATACTGATGAAAGTCGAGTACAACGCAACCGAGAGCTACGTTCAAGAGATCAAGCGACTGAACAGCGATATAATGAAGGGTTTGCTTTTTAGTGTGGAACGTTTTCAGCAGTTAACCACAGAAAACAAATAGCGTGACTGCATTTCATTCTGGGACTAAATCTTCTCCACACTGAAGCCCTAATTTGGTTTAATAACATTTTTGGTACTTTAAGCATGCAGTCTACTTCATGCTAAACTGCTAGCTATTAGCTTCCTTTACTTCTTAGCAACGTTAGCATTGTAGTCCACATGCTGACAACATTTTGAACTTACCGTTCTTTTATATTTTTACCAAGCTAATGCTTTTAGTGTCACTGTACTGTCACAATACATGTCAGGCTGAATTCGTCATTTCAAAAATGAATTAGTAATATTTCAAGAAATAAAGTCAGAGATTCTACCACAGCAAAAATAACGTGAGAGATAGCTGTAAAACGCAAGACTACGATAACACTCATTTAAGAATAAGGTTGTAAGAACAATGTGGCAACATTTTAGGAATAAAATCGAATTTTTCATTCAAGTCCAAGACAAAATAGCAATCATTTAAAAAGAAATATTTTGGGAATAAATTCCCAAAATGAAATGTTTTTCCCCTCAAATGTTGTGGCTGTATTCTTGTAATACAAGAATCTATGACTTTATTTCCCAAAATATGATTTATTTTTGAAATTCTGTATTTTTTTAACGCATTGTCTTACTATCAAAAATATTTTCACGTTTCCCATAACTGATTTCTAACAGAGGCGACACCATTTTGAACATGCTTACTACTTTTTTCTTTCTATTTTTTAAGCTGCAGGCCGGCTTTAGTAACCTATAGACTTTATTGACTGTAGTAAGTCAATACTGACCCATTTAGTTCAGTAAACAACAACAACAACAACAAAAAAACCATCCGGAATGTGAATTTATCCATTACCAAAAGACCAACAAGTCTGGGTAAGCTGATAGGGATCTCAGTAAAATTCTCCAGTCATTGTATACTCGGTATCACAAACCTTTCTTTACAAATCTCCCATCCTAAAAGTCATTAAATTTGCTGGTGAATGAGTTGCTAAGCAGCCTCACATTGTTCCGAGGCTGTGCTGAATGTCCTGCGCTCTCCTGTGAGCCGCTTTGGCCTGATCACGCAGCAGAGAATAATTCTCCGAACCCAACTGAATCTCAGATGCCTTTTTCATCAGTGACCCAGTCTTCTCGATGAACATGCCAGTCTGTGTATGAAGCTCCTAGACACACACACACATTAAATTATATGCAAACGACATACAAGTATGGCAATAAGAACATCTCAAACATGTGGAGCTTTAAATATATGATATGATTAGTAATCGCAGCCAGTCACATGTCTAGCATTAAGGAGAAAAGTAAAAGCTAGAGTGTTGTAATATTAAGCAGCTGTTCATGTCTTTATATTAAAGCCTTATTATCAGGAAAACTGTAAATTTACGCTTTATTAAAGGAGGCTAAGTGGAAATTTGAGATGTCACTGAATATGAGTTTGTTATTAACAATGGACAAATGATGTGCTCTAAACAGACACAGACACAGATGTGAATAAGTGGTGCGCTGTTTAAAGATTTGGGAAATAATGAACTCAAGCTGGTTGAAAATACTGCAGACAAAAATAAAGGAGCATCTCCAGAGACCGAAGACGAACTGGAGTGATGTAGCTGAGGTTGAGGAGCCGTCGGATCCGGAATTCGTACACCGTGCTGACGATGATGGAATTTGTCCCTGTTTTTCCATATTTAATAATAAAAATGGTTAGGCCACGCCCATATTGGGGTTCAAATCCGTATCCAGACAGATGTTTGGAATAAAGGACAGATACAGATTGTGTTACAGAAAGGTAACCGGGGCTATTTCTGATAAACAATCTTATACCAGACTGTTCTGAATGTTTGAACAGTGTAGATTTCACTCTTACGCGAGCGTAATCCAGCTGATTCGTGAGGCTCTCCAGGCTGCGGAAGATAAACTCTCTCTGCAGGACAGGAGTCGTTCTGCACACAAACTGCCACACGGCTTCTCGGTCCAGCTCAAACTCCTGCCACGCGCTCACAGTAGCCTACATCACACACACACACACACACACACACACACACACACAAATATGAATAAAACATGGCACAACAAACTGCACACACTTTATAACTAATAAAATTGTAACACTTTTTATAAACATCTACATCTGGATCCTGATTGCTCAGAAGGTGTTGATTAATTTGTGTGATTTGATCCGCATCGTTAACCGTAACGATAAACAGATTAAAACGTTGAAAAAATGTATATTTGAAAAACAAATCACGCTCAAATTGCTGTGGTTTAAGAGGAATAAAACATCTCGTGACAGAAAATCATCCACTTCTGGTACCTGTAGCCGTTTCTCTTGTGCTGCCCAGCTGCAGTCTTCTCTCCTCTCCTCACCAAGGTACGACGCTTCACACAGACATCCTTTTCTCTTCTGCTGGGACTTCAGCTTTTGCTGTTCAAAAATAAAGCGCATTAAAATAAAATAGATGCGTTCATTTAATATTTATAACCGTTTTTCATTACAGGTTAATTCATGCATGCATTTATTATTTATTTTAGCTTTTCTGTTTATAGAGTTGCACTTGTTCATTATTTATACAACTTTTGATTGATGGTTTTGGGAAAAGGTTCTGAAACGCGGGCTTCAGGTCACCTGGTGAATGAGAAGCAGCCGCCTGGCCTCGGTTACGCTCTCTGCATTCAGGATTCGGCAGTGCTCCTGCGCCTGGAGCACGTCCTCCTCCTCCTCCTCCTCTCCTCTCTCACTGTTCCCATCTAGAGACATCGCCTTCGCACATGAAACGGGTTAGAGTGAGAGAAAGAAAGAGAGAGACACGGCGCTTATACACACACACCTGTTCTAATATCCGTGCAGAATAATCCTGTCGCTCATATTTATATATATATATATATATATATCATATTTATTCATCGATGATAAAAATGACTGCACTGGATAATGATTTGCAGACAGAAACCTGACCTGATTACATAAAAAAATTAATAAATAAAAAGGGTCAGGGTTTAGATCAATTATCAACATGCTGCTGCGATATCCAATCAGATCCTCTCATTTAACTTCAGAGTGGCTTTTTGTCTCACAGCTCATACAACAAGCAAAGAAACCCCAACAACATGGAGGACAAAGTGCTTAATAGTCTTGTTAATGAGCAAACAGGAATAAACACTGCGGGGTTCACAAATGTATTCGTTTCTGGGATCTGATGTCACAGACCGGGCCGACTTTAACTCTTCATACAGTTCCGTCTCGTCTGAATGAAGAACAGGACAAACGAGAGGTGTTCTTACTTCATCCAGAGAGGACAGCAGGGTGGTGAGTGTGTGTGCGAGCTCGTCCAGCTCTGTTCTTCGTCTCACAGCTTCGGTTTCAGTGCTCAGTTCCTCCAGAACATCCAGACGAGCCGTGAGCCACGACAGAGCGTCCTCCTGAGCCCTCTGCACCTCACGCTGCGTCCACACACACATACACACACACGCACACACATTAAACATCTGCACCACAAAATCAATGCTTCGAAATGATGATCACATTTTGGTAAACAATATTTCAAAGGCACTGCAGTAACATTTACAGTTAAGGCTTCATAATAAATGATCGATATGCAATTAATATTTAATGTACTATTTAAAGATCGATTAAAACTATCGAGGAAATAGTTTATTCGATATTTATTGATCAGAAAAATAATAATAATTAAAAGGGAAATATTTATTATAAAATCTGATTGTTCATTTAATACATTAAACAGATCCGATGCACACATATTACATTTAATATTCAAAACTATGTATTTATATTAGATTTATATCATTTGTCTAACATCAAAGCTTTCCCATCATTTCAATTTTCCTGAAATCCCAAAATTGTTTTAGTCGTCACAGTTTGACAATTATGATGTTTTATTTACTTAAAAAAAACACAACTACATGTCATACTTTTTTATCCATTTACTGTTACGTTTAATGTCGTGGAACAGCCGTGGAACTGTTCACCGTTCAGCTATAAGAAGTTGTCTGTGTTTTTTTCCTCTCTTGATGCAAAGAATGCAAAGAAACCACAAAGCGTAAAATCTCAGACTGCTATAAAGCCCTGACACTGGAGACTCCTTCCTTAAGCGTTACACAGATCACCACCAAATAAACAAATCCAGACGGTTTTTAACCTGTACATGCACAGCGTCTGCCGTACAAGTCCCCCTGAACCAGCTGTTATGAGCTTCAGCTCACCTGCACAGTGAGGCTCTCTCCTTCTCTGTGCTGGGAGGAGATCCAGGCTGAGAGTTCACCGAACCTGAAACGGAATACAATACACAAAGATCTCAGAAGGTTTATCTCCATCATATCCGTGCACAGGATATGCCTTTCACCTTGCAGTCCTCACCTGCAGTGCCACTCGCTCCACTTGTCTGGATACTCCTGGAGTCTGACGTGAGCACGTTCCACTTCACCTTTGACCTCTGAGACGTGATCTCTGGTCTCCAGTAGGGCTTTTTGCATTGGGTCGTTTTCCGGAAGTTTCTGGCAGAGCTGTTCCATCGTCTTCAGTCTCCTCTCGCATGCAGAAACAGGGTTCTTGTTTTGGAAAAAAGCCTGAGTGTGCAAACACGAACATCACCGCGTATTTATTCTCCACACAAACTCCATTTCATAAGTCTTTACATCATCTTTGTTTTTTTTACATTCTCCTGTTTTCAGTTTTACCCTGTGTTCTCGGATCACTCTCTCACTGCCAGCTGTGGCGAGCGTCTTCTCCTCTCTCTGCAGCTCCGCCCAGCACTCCTGCAGTGATGTCATCACTAAGCGCCTCTCCGCCTCCATTCTCAGCCTCAGCAGGTGAGCCGGAGCTTCGGCCTGGATGCCCTGGTCAACACAATACAGACTAGAACCTTCTAGTAGCTTTTATTACACCACAGCGCTGTTGGATTCTTCATTCCGGTTGGTTAGAAGGTGTTGATTAATTTTCTATAACAGCATAACGATAACATGCTATCGTTTCTATAGTAACAGCTCATTCGTATCGTTCGGCGGATGCGCCACATAATCTAAGACGAATGATTTGAAAATGTAGCATTATTTACCAAAGGGAACCGTGTGCGTTGTTACCATGGTGACGTTTTCTGTCAGGAGATGTATGTGCAGGTCACGTTGTGTTTTATTCCTTACTTGGTTCATAATGTGGTCTAGGTTCCTTTTGTTTTGTTTCTTTTGTACAATTTTATATTACGAAATTGTCGTTAATAACTAGCACAATTTTAAAAAATGACTAGCATAGTTCCTCTGCTGTTTAAGAAAAAGAAACAAAGCAGAGCAGTTTTTAGTCTCAATCCAGCCGTCTCAATTCGTCTTGCAGACAGAAGGGAGGGTGTTAAACATTACACACCGCTTCTTTAGCATTTAGAGTTAAAGCAACTCACTGTGGGAGGGGCATGCGCTCTCTCTCCCCTGTCAATCACGGCAAAATAAACCAATCGTGTGCATCTCCGAGCTGATGTATGTGGAAGACGGTAGATAGTGCTTCGGGTGATGTAGCATGCGCATCAGTGTAAAAAGGAGCACCAGCTTTTGGCAGGGAATTGGCAAATCACCAAACTGCGACCTACGAATGTTAAGAATTTAGGAAAAAATGACTGAGCATAGAGGCTGAGGCTCAGACTGACCTTCCACTGCTTGTGCAGCCTCCTGACTGACTCCTGTAGACACTGCTGTTCTTCCTCGGGTAAGATATCGGTGAGATCATCACACGCCTTCAGATATGCGTTCAACACTCGCTGGTCCAGTCGACTAAAAAAGTCCTGACGACAGAACCACACATACTCGGTCATGCAAGGATTTAAAAAATAAAAAAAACATTTCGGTCAGGTGAAAATGCGATCCTTTTCAAAACTAGAGCATGTACTGTACATCTATCACACCCTAAAGGTCCCACTGACAGTAATGACACACACAGGAATATTATCAAGTCATTTGCATATCATGAAAAAAAATTCTATGAGTGAATAATAAGTGGGCCAGCTCTTCGCTGGTGAGGATGGAATGACATACGCTGTGTTTGCTGAAGAGCTCAGCAGGGTCTCCCCTCTCTGTCAGACACGCCTGACCCACCCTCAGCGTCTTCTCCAGCTCAGCGCGAGTCTCCTCGAATCGGCGTGTCAGGTTACCGTTAGCCTCGGCGACCCTCCTCCACTCCAACGCCTCCTGCATCAGGGCCTGCAGCGAAGGACACGTCTTTCTGTAACATTTTACCCCTGATGCACCAGTTAAAAGCTTGATGAAAGAACAGATCTGATCGCCACATTAATAGTTTAGCCCTTAGTTCAACGCTTAATAGTTTAAGGGTTAAGAGTTTAATAACAGAAAGCGTAGTACAAAACAAACCCCTTTCCCATTCATCCCCAACTGAGCAACATCCATTAAAATCCATCAATTCACACTCCTGACTTTTTAAAAGAAATCTGCAAACTAAATATGTTATGCATTTCTCCTGATATAAGTGGTCTTTTTTAAATGATATTCCTATTCCTATTGAACAGGCCGTGCTGTTCAACGGAAACAGACGATGAACAAACTCTGCGATATTTCAGTAAGCTTAACCAAGTTAATGTAGACACTTGGGTAAATATTTCATTGCTGCATTATTATAATGAAATTTGAGGGCGTGATGTAAACTGAGGTACTGAGGAGCCAAAATTCAGACATTTCTAAAATTTCTACCTCTGGGTTTATCCAGTGAATCTAGTATTTCTATGGTAGTAGGGTTCATATTTTAAAAAAATCCAGTTGAATCCACACCCATTTGTGTTACGCATCAGTGAAGGACTAAAGGAGGTGTAAGGTGACCTGGGCGGTGGTCTGAAGCTCGGTGACTCTGTTCTGCAGGAGAGACGCGTCAAAGTTGTAGAGCGTCTTCGTACAGCAGAGCGCCCTCTGCAGGGCCAGGTAACTGCGCTCCACTGCGCACACACACCGCTTACAGCTCTGCTGCTGCAGCAGCAACTCCTGTAGCAAACACGCACACACAAACACAAACAAATAAGCACTGGCAAATGATACACTGATTCACTGTAATATAAGAGTCACTATTGCAACAAATCAGCCATGAAATCACTTTGACCCCATTGTGAGTTTGATTGGAAAGTCGACTCGTTTCCGTCCCGACATGAATACACCCTGACAATAACCACATAAACACACGTGTTTCTGGGCTGGTGGGTGTGCATGTTAAATTACCACTTGAAAGCAAGTCATTTGGAGTGTACCCATTAGAGCAAGCGTAAATAACTATTTAGACTTCATTTGTAGTTTAGCATTATTACAACTGCGCAGCTAAAATACGGTTTTTAAAAAAATGGGAGGACGGACATGTCTCTCTCTCTTTCTCTCTCTCCCTCACATCTGCTTCACTATCAAATTTCATCCTCCATGGAAATTTAATTCTCATTAGCAGTCTGCTTAGCCAGAGCTCCTGTGATGATGAAAAGAAGGAAAGCAGCAGGCTGGAAGGTGAAGTCAAAAACAGAACAGGACCATGTGTGCCAGTGGTACCAGAGCAACGATACAGTATTAGAACAAGCACGTTCATTTATAAACACACCTGTGATTTGTAACTGCGGTACAAATCTTCTTAATCAGATTTTAGAATCTGACACCGCTGTGGTCCATCCATCCATCCATTATCTATAGCGCTTTATCCGTCTGGGTGGCGGGGAAGCTGGAGCCAATCCCAGCATCTT
>JAQQZR010000020.1:14110983-14127713 GCA_030068235.1 Notoglanidium macrostoma | reverse complement strand
AAAGGCACCCTGGGTGACCCGGGGATCGAACCCAGGACCTTCTTGCTGTGAGGCGACAGCGCTAACCACCACACCACCGTGCCGCCCTACACCGCTGTGGTGTACAATAAAATAAACAAAGTAAATAAACTTCTCCTTTACTTGCTATAAGCAATTCAAAACTTACCTGGTACCTGATTCTCTTATGTCGAAACATGTTATTTAGTGTTATCTCTTACATCCACCGTGAAGCTCTTCAGCACCACTGGTGTGTTTATCGCATCTCCTCACCTGGTTCTTATGCTGGTCATGCTGCTGAGCAATGATGTGACCGGCATGATCAGCTATCAGATAGAAGGCTGAGATTTGACCCTCCAGCTCTTCTAACACAGGAAGCACAGTGTGACACTCCCTCAGCACCAGCGGACATTTCTCCTTCATCTAAAACAGCACATACACACATACATCTCACAAACCATGCGTCGCACCACTGACTACAGCCAAGTACGGTCGAGGTCGAGGTGTTGATCTGTCCTAATATTTGGCATGTTTGAGAAACATAATCAGGCTTGTAGATGTACCTTGTAAAGCTGTCCTTTAATGGACGCCATAGTAGCGAGGACTTGCTTTCCATCCCCACTGCTGGAGTCTCTGGTCCAGAGCTGAGCCGTGCGAGCAGCTGTTTTATATCTCACCTCCATCGCTGGAAGCCTGTGCTTGATCTCCTGCATAACAAGCAAAGCAAGTCTTGGGTGTCGGTTGTGAATAGGGCAAAGAAATGCAGTAAAGTTCAGATTTTAAGTGAGCTCTGCATTAAACAGAGCATTGTATAATACGTTTCGAGATGTGTAACATATCATCTGAAAGAAGGACATTAGTAGTAGTAGTAATAAATTCAGTAGACTTCATCTCTACCTGAACATTCCTCACAAACGTCCTGATGTCTGGAAGCGACACCCGGACAGGAGAGGTAAGTTTGGCTGTAGAAGTTTCTAAAAAGTCTCGGAGAGTCGTGACGGCGTCCTGCAGCTTCGTCTCGCTGTGACTTTGCGGCTCATGAACACGAGCGTACTGTGGAGACAGACAGCGTTTAATTTTACTCCATGTGAGCAAAAAGACTTCAAATCCAGTGACACGTGATTCAGGGATCAGCTTTCACTGCGTGCTGGTTTATCGCCTTCATACAGAATGTCTATAATAAAGCCTGGCTCTAAAATAATTCTCTAATTTAAGGAAAACTTTCATAGACCCTTGATTGGAAGCTATGTTAAGAAGATATAATGCGCAACTCGCGTCCACAAATCCTTAACCTCCAAATGAAATGCAAATTATTTTACAGATTTGTATTGCTCTCATAAGTATTGGCTCCTCCAAACCGAATAGTTGATGGTGTGAAATATACATTATTATTAACAATGCTCTTCACAGCCATTTCAAAGTCTCTGATGCATGCTGTTCACATGTGGATGGTTAAATAACTCTTTCACTGATTTATTCATTTATCTCCAGTGAGCACTTTATCCTGGTCAGGGTGGCTGTGGATCCAGAGTTTATCCTGGGAACGCTGGGCGTGAGGCAAGAATACATGCTGGATGGAACTCCAATACATTCTCATTCACACGTATTCATACCTAGGGGCAATTTAGAGTCACCAATCCGCCTTCCACTGTGTTTATTGGAGGTCAGAGGAAACAGGAGAACCCGGATGAGCCCCAAGCAAACACGGAGAGAACAGACAGTAACCAGAGCTTAGGATAAAACCTGGATTTGAGAGGCGCAAACGCTACCCTCTACCCAATTCAAAAACTATTTATTATACTCGAGAGCAGGTGCTGGGTTTTTACCTGTTTGGCTTTACTGAATAAATCTCTCCATCTCCCGTTGAGGAGCAGCAGCTGGTGCTTCAGGTCAAGAGACACCGTTTCATCACACGTCTCTATGAGGAAATTTCCTGCAGCGTTCATGCTGGCGTGATTCTCCATCCAGTGTGGAAGAGTCCTGAAGAACTCCTACAGACGTGCGAGAGCGAGAGAGAGAGAGCGAGACAGACAGAGAGAGTGAACCTGAGAGAGAGTAAACGCATGTGATGGGAAATGTTTTGACCTGATTTCAGCAAAGTGGCTGAACTGGGATTACACTCAGACAGACTAATTACAGTTCCCGTGTGAGGAGGATAAAACATGTCTGCGTGTAATAAACCGTATGTCCGTGAACAAGAAAAGTGCTCATTTTGATAATGAAAATTAAAAAATTATTCAACAGTGTACAAAATCCATGACAAAATGTAATGCCATTTTATCAAATTAATAAGAATGAACTCCAGACCTGCATGCTAACATTAACGCTTTGTCAATATCATTGACTCGTTTCTTAACATCAGCAACATTTCCTGTATTATTTCTGGGAGAAAATGTTGAATTCTGGTTTCTCATTGGTCAGAAAGTCAGTTTACATTAATGTGCTCATTCTAATATGTTATCGTTTCCATGGTAACAACTCACACATGGACTTGTAACAATCATAATTAAATCTGAAACTATAACTTTAAGGTTTCTGACATCTTCAGGACAGAGGAGGTTACGCTTTGCAGATTCTTGGGAACATAACAAGCTGCATTTTTTTAATCTTAATAACTTAAGGAGAGAGAAACTAGAGAGATTGGCGAGGGAACGACTGTTTAGAGCTGCTTGTTTTGTGGAAGTTTCACAGCATTAAATCTAACTTTAGACAGAACTCTGAATTGTGGCCAGGTGTCTGTGGTATAAGAGAAATAAAACACTTATGGACATGCTGCTATAGAAAAATAATCAGTTTTGTTGGTGGTAACAGTAACACTGCTTCAACACAGTGCTCTATTATTAGTGCTGATTATTTTCCTACAACTGCACACCCCGGAGTGTGTTATTCCTGACTTCTCCACTAGATTAAGTCTGATTTTTGTTGTGTCGTTACAGCCAATAGTTTACCTAATCTGGATTTGTCACGTATTAGACAAAGTGTTAAATTTAAACAGACCATATCTTAAGGAAGGGGACGTTTATAGCTACACTGCTCTGTTTTTACAGATATGTCTATTTAGTTAATCCATAATCATCATCATGTTGAATCAGTTGGACGTTCTTCCTGCTCACACCTTTTACCACCCAGGCGATTGGATTGGCCCTTTATTTTACTGAAGGGCGGGGCTTATGGAATGCATAACATCTCGGTCTCAACTCCTCTTCCACAGTTACAGAGTGTGCTGTAACTCACTCGTTTCGTGTTCTCTGGCTGTCTCAGCGCTCCTTCAGCGTCCTCCAGCCAGGCCTGCAGAGACGCCACACAGCCGCTGTACTTCTCCCAGTTCCCCTGCACCTCATCTAACATGGACCTGACGCTCCGCACCTCCACCGCCAGGCTCCTCCACTGATCTGCCACGTCCCTCAGGAAGCGCTTCACCCTCTTCTCAACTACACACACACACACACACACATTTAAACACAAGTACACTAAGGCTTCATTTTAGGGTTCTGTGTATAACAACATCTCCAAACTGTGAAATATTTTACAGGATCTACAGAGGATCACGTTGTCCGCATGAGGAATGTACTATAACACGTCCAATTTGCCTTTCTCTTATTTCCTCCCTTTTTTAATCACCTGCCAATTTCCACCTACAACATCTACTTACCAAGGCTAACACGTGCTTCCTCTGTGACACGGAGAACATAACATGTAACATGCGCACAGGAAAGCGGCAGCCACCCTCTTCCACAAACATGGGCTCACAAATGTCCCCGATTGGCTAGTGCTGCTTTGATTGACAGCAAAGACAGAGGTTGCCCCACCCATCCAGGCAGCACGGGCAATTCTGCTCTCTTGGCTCTCACGTCAATGCGATTTTAAAGAACATTTTAATAGATGCTATTTAAAAGATACAATATGACAGATGAACCAAAAACAACAAGTAAGAGTTGAAATGATTTAAAAAAATATCAAATAAATAAAATCCAATAAAATAATATGCTTAATCTCTTTTCTTACATGATTACAGTCTTTTTTTAATGGATTTTTGACCACCATTATCATCATTAGACACAAAAATAAATGTTGGTCATGACAAAAAAAATGTAAAATAATGCAGACATACAGTAAAATTAGTTCTTTTTATATTGTTTTTAAAATCTGTAGCCTGTTTGGAACCACACATTTATATATACAGGTTACAGTGTCCCCCATGAGCCAATCAGAGCATGGAGAGCTGAAAAAAATGTGTGGGGCTCTGTGGGACTCTACGAGCCTCTGTGGGGCTCGTAGCCACAGGCGGGGTGAGAGCAACATGTTAGTGCGGCTACGGGCCTGAGAGGAACCCATTAGAACATCTCCACTAATGGAGTGAAACTCCCTGCTGAATACAGAGCTGGGGAAAACCTCATTTACCCAGCGCCTGAGGAGAGCAAGATGAACGACGAGACAGGACGTGCATGCGCTTGTGTGTGTGTGCATGCGTGTGTGTGTGAGGAGGGGATGCTGCAGGCTCACGCTGATTGACTTCTGAACCCCATAAGGATTGATCTGACTGAGGTTCAGAACGACGTCTGATAGTAACTACGATTCCACCCTGAGGACACAGAGATAGCGAGCGCAGAACACAAATAAACCGCCTGAGATCCTTCATCCTGTCTGTGATAATATCTCTGTCTTATAAACGCTCTTTAAGAAGGAATCACAATTTGCTCTGCGAATATCAAAAGATCTGATTTACCGAGATCTCAAAATAAAGTACATCGTTTAAAACGTGCTAAGTGATCCGAGTTAACGGACCTATTCTGGGTGCAATAACTGCGAAAATGATGTGCTAAGTGGGCAGAGGAAACATTGCATAAGTGACCATGTCCTTTCTGGGCCAAGTGTTTGTACAATTCTATTCTATTCTGTCTATTGGTGGGGGAAAGAAGACTGCTGTTTTCAGTGATAACTTGTAACAGTATGGTTGATTAGAATAAGACCAGGAGGCATTTTCCTGTGCAGTTTGGGTGAATCGGTGCCTAATGTAGCGTCAGATTCCTGTCCTTGGAGGTCAAGAGTTAAACCCGAACTGGTTATCTGTTATTGTAGCCTATCCGCCTTGTCGTTTGACGTGTTATGCATCCTGAGATGCTTTTCTGCTGACCACGGTTGTAAAGAGTGGTCATTTGATTTGCCATAGCCTTCGTGTCAGCTCGAACCAGTCTGACCATTCTTGGTCAGCAGTAAGGTGCTCGGAGAACTGGATGTTTTTTGTTTTTCACCCCGTTCTGTGTAGACTGACTGACATCGTGTTGCAGCGACATGATTGGCTATTTGGATAGTCGCACGGATGAGAAGGTGTACAATACAACACTCTGCACTTCACGGCTACTTTAAATAAAGTGTGCTAATTGCGGTCAACATTCCAGATCTTAACAAGACACCTGGAAGAAGAAAAACTAAATCCGATCACACATCTGTGTAATTACATATCAGACATGGCGCCGATGAAAAGCTCAGACGTACAGATTACCCGTTTAATATAATGCATGCATGCTCTGTAAATGTGTTTTTCCACAATAAAGACTCTCACCTGAAGCGTCAGCGCTTATGTAAAGCACGGCGGCCTGCTTTAGAGCCTCGTAGACGGAGTCGTGCTTTTGGAAGAAGTGCTCGCCTTCGACAAATGACTAGCGACAGAACGGACAAACAGAACGCTGGTTAATGACGGAAGAATGAATGTATCTCAGGTTTAACAGATTAACCTGGACTGCTCAGTACACTTGAAAGTAGCTCTATGTTGGGGAAAAAATTAGAAAGCATTAGTGAGTCCTAATAGTTTTTAATGTGTTTCTGAGGTCTGTAATGGAAAATTATTAAAATGTGCAATACGGATTACCCAATTTAATCCGATGGTAATCCTGTTCGACATGATGAGGATCAATTCTAGTGGAATTTATTAGCAGTAATAATAAGAGTCTGCTGGAAACCATTAAGACGATTCTACCTAGTCTTTTACATGATATTTCTAATGGATTGTGATGGTTTTTATAGAACATAAGGGATATAAAACATAAGTTTCAAATGCGTTTAATACAGATTAAAAGCATTAGCATTCTGTATAAAATGTATAATTGTTGCTTTAGAGGTGCAGCTAAGGTGGAAAGAGAACAAAACATGCTGGCTTGAGTAAAAGGGCTGCTGTTGTTGAGTAAGAGTAAGATCACATAAATATGGCCATGGTGAAAAATTACAATAAACTGGCAATAAACCTCCATGACAACCTGAAAAAGTTCTATAAATAAGAGATGCTTTTTTGAACACCTGAAATGAGTAATTAAGTTAACATGAGCTAGCAAGCTAACTAGCAAACTGACCAAGCAACTAAAGCCAAAACATCTTACGTTAGCTAACATCTCTTTTTATGTACTGCTAATAATGAAGGTAGTGTTTAGCATATCTTACTTGAAAGTAGCATTAACTGGCTAACCATGTGCTGTTGGGGTTTCAGTAGCACGCTAGGTCAATTAGCTAGCTAGCTCATGTCATTAGCTACATCTAGCAAAGATGCGCCCTTACACTAACATATACAGTAGGTTATATTAACACTGATATATTTAACGCAACGAAGTGACGTTGTAAGTTTTCATACTACAGAACATCAAAAAATCAGGCTAGCTAACCTAGCTCACTGTATGCAAAAAGTACCGTTACAGTGAACCATGTATCAAGTACAATAACGAGTACATGGAGTTTGTTACTTTCCAGCCATGCAACTGTGATAAAAATGCGTAACGATTCGTTTTCCTTCAGCTATCTGGGAATTTAAAAAGGACCAGGATACGGCGAAGTGAAATCCGACCACATGGGCCGTGTTTAATCGTCCGATCAGCTCATTAGATCAGACTGACTTTACGCTCACCACATAGCTCTGGAGCAGAAGCTCGGTTGTTTCTCGTCTTCCGTATTTAATGATCCACGATTTCAGCTTGGATTCGCCCAGCGACAGGAAGTCCAGCATGCGGTACTTCGACTCCCAGAATTCCAGTTTGCTCAGATGAATGTGTGAGGAGGTAGATATGTAGTTTAATCTGTTAGACATCAGACAGGCAGTAAGGGGTTAATGTATGATATTACACCACAGTGCTGCGGATTCATTTTCTATAACAGCAGGTGTCAGGTATATATTAATGACCTAATATGTTATAGCTTCTGTTTTGACAGCTCGCAGATGGACGCAGAACAAAGAGAATAAAGAAATGAGACTCGAGGCTTGATCCTTGGCCACGCCTTCTATTCGAGTCTGATGTTTTGCAAAACTATCAGAAAAATCGTTCCTTGCAAAATTAGAGGTAAGTTGCGCTAAACTGGTAGCTGTAGGATTCCCTTATTATCATCTGAGCATTAGTGGTAGAATGGTGTATATTTCACTTTTGGCTAAATTCACCACTTTAATCAGGACTTTAACACGTCTCTCCCACCTCTCTGCCATGTCTTGGAGTTGCTCGGCAGGTACAGGAATGCCGCCGACGCTCCGGTCCCTGTGAAAACGCTGGAAGGTCTGCTGATGCATTTCAACGAGGCGGAGGACCTCCTGCGGAAAACAAAGTCGCGCACATCCATCACAGTCAGTCCTGCATTCTCCTCCTTGGACACGCCATTCCTCATTTCCCTCTCCCCCCTGCTGTGATTTCTCATCTACCTGATGGAGCTGCCGTGTACGGTGGATAGCACTGGCGGTCTCTTCGTGGCTCTGCTGGGGAACCAACTCCTCTTGGAGGATCTTCTCTGCCTGATGGAGCCACACACCTACAGAACCCAGAGGATCTGGCAACCCACCATCCAGCCGTAGATGCCACTCCAGGAGCTGCACAACACAATCAACCAAATCGATCTTTCCGGACACACCATTGGTTTTACTATAATCAGCTGTGAGGGATAACAGTGACTGCACATCATACCGATCCATCACTGAGTACTTTCCTACAGCGGAACAACAGCAAGTTAATTTCTTGCATATTACATAACAGGGTTCATAAAACCAGGGGAAAATGTGGGGTTGCTTGATTTACAAATGGGCCGTTATTATTTTTTGTAATAAATATTAAACATTGTGCTAACAATGAAGCCACATTTTGTTCCCTACTGGAAGTTGACTACGTTCATTAAAGCTGCATTTAAATTAAGAGCGCGTGTAAATGTGGATATTTCTCCTGGCTCGCAGCACTAAAGCAGGAGTTCAGCAATAAAAACAAAGCGCTCTGTCCACATCTACCTCCCCTAGAGCCTCGAAAACATCAGATGGTTCTAACACAGATGTCAAGACAAACATATGCAGAATAATTCTTCGTACGTTAGCTCAGATTTATCGTAAATTGCTCAAGGCGTCAGACGCTTCAAATCATCCATTTGGGAATGTTTGCAGAAAAAAGTTTGGGAATCCCAGGTTTTTGACATAAATCATCTAATACAACAGTGACGATAAATGTTTATAAGTGTGTTTTAAAAGCCCAATGTGGCCTCTTCAAATATAGCGTTACCTTAAAACCAAGTTAAATGTTATAATTACCTGTAGTAAAGTTATTTTTTGTAATGGTATTACATGCCTGCATATGTACATACGTGCGTGCATGTGTGTGTGTGTGTGTGTGTGTGTGTGTGTGTGTGTGTGTGTGTGTGTGTGTGTGTGTGACACTGACAGAGAGTCTGTCCCAGGCCTGTTTAACCAAAGCTTGGTCTGACGTGAGCATGCCGTCCTTCTGAGTGGACTGAATGCAGGACTCCACTTGTCTCCTCCTCATCTCATACTGCACACGGTAATGCTTAAAGACCTGAGGAAGGACAAAATACACAAACAGAGCAAGATATACTACGATTAGGAACAAGTCGGACTCAACTCTGGTCCTATGTGTTACGAAAATATACCGTTTAAATCAGCAGTTATCAACCCTGTTCCTCCTGAAGACTAACCTTAAACCTTAAACCTTAAACCACATGATCATGACTAATCATCATCATGTAATCATTAAGGCAGGCAGATCTCGAGGAGCAGGTTGGTGACCCCTGGTTTGCATATACATTGAGGAAGCTATTGAAGAAAAACTATTTCAGACATTTGACCATGGCTGGATTCATATAAATCCAAAACATTCACCCGTTTGTTCATTTCTTTGATGAGAATCTCAGATGGACAACCTGAAAACATAACGCCTGCACCGTCAGGAAGCATAAAAATAAAGCTAAAGTATAGACAAAGACTGACGCTGTACAATGGCTGCTATCTTCGTTATTCACCAGATCGCAAAACCGCACTCGATCCGGCGCATCCTATATCGTAGGATTACATTACCGTAGTATATCTTTTTGATATCACGTGCTACAAGATACCTGTGAAGGACACGCTTACCAAGCGCTCATCTGCGACACGTTCGGCTACCTTCGAGCGCTGCTCATTGTTTCGGTCATAAAAAATTAAACAGCGATTAACATGCAAACTCCTTTAAAATCCAGCGAAGAAAAATATTTACTTTAACTCCTCTAATTCATAGTGTAATATTTAGACACATCGATGAGAGTAAAGCAACATGTGTTTAATGTTGTATTTATTATTTACAACATATGCTGTGCACGTTCACCCTTATGCTCTACGCATTGTCTCAGCTGCTGTATCAGATTTTTGTGGATTTAACTCACTTCAGAGTGATATACTTGCTCAACTCATCTCTATTGGTTCCTGCTGATAATTTTACACTCTTTACAGCCAAAACATGAAATTTGAGCATGGCATCAAGTTTTTAATACTAATCTAAATACTGAATTAAAAGAAGAAATGTAAGCATACAAACTCACAGGAACCAAAGAGTACAAGGAAGCAAAAAAAGGAAAATAAACGCCAACACGCACTCTGCCTCAGTGCACACGATTCGTATATTCATATATTTATGAAGTAATGGATATTTATATTCCTCTCCGTCTTTTCCGATGTGGTTCCCCATAGAGCGCTTGGTTAAATATGGAGCTCTGCCGCGGGCCGGAAGCCCGCCGACACACACTCATTACACACACCACCGGCCGACTGCTGGCTCATCACTTCCTTTTACAGAACAGGTTCAGATGGTTACAGGCAGGTACATATTATATACAAGCTGATATTACAACTATAACAGTGAAATATTAAACCTACTAACAGTTCTGCAGGTAGAACCTAAACAATCATCTAGGCACGATCGTGATGTCTTCAGCTATGCGAAAGTATTTCCACTTACCACCTTGTCACTGCAAATAATTATCCAAACAAGTTTCTTCTTAATACCTAAAACCCATCAGTGAAATTGATTTAAAAGGCCTTGGCAATTATTCCTTAAACAAGGACTGAAAGACAATTAGCTGCTGTTATCAGCGACCAGAGTTGATTATTTTCTTGATATATACAGCATAATGAAACGTTGTGGTTTATTCCTCTAATATCAGAGCGATTTTTATTCATGAGTAAGATATCATACTTTTTATTCCATTCATAGTTACATTCAATGCCGTGTTAATTTGCGTTCTGACTTACATTATAGTAGCTACGAACAGTCGTTCCGCCACCAGCTTTTCTTTTTTTTAATAATAATTAAAAAAAAAAAAAAACCCACTCCTCCTTTCACATTAAAAGAAAACCTACTGACTTACAGAGTACTGACATTTTTGTAATCTCGTTAACGTGTAGAATAAACCCCAGTCTATGAGCTGTTACTATAGAAACGATGATGTATGAGAACGAAGGCGCATTTATATAAACTTGGGATTTGCAGCCTCGCTTATGAAAATGAATCAACACCTTCTGACCAATCAGAATCCAGCACTGTGGTATAAAACAGTATTCTGGAGTTTTTAGGAGGCTATAAAACAAAACAAAGTGTTATGCTGTTGATCTGCTTACTTACGCTCTTCATGGGGGTATTATTTATATCTATGTCATTAGTTTGACATTGTGATTCATTTCTGTTTGATATAACGTGCTGTACAGATTGGCGACCTGTCCAGGGAGTATCCCGCCTCTCGCTCGAAGTCAGCAGGGATAGGCTCCAGCTTCCTGATGAATAGGCGTTATAGTAGATAATGGATGGATGGATGGAGGGATGGATGGATGGATATAATGGTGTACCTGGTACTGCTGACTGAGATCTCCGGGGTCTGTCTGAGCCTCGGCACAGTCTCTGTCCATCTGGTCGGCCCAGACCTTCAGCTCTCTCAGAACGTTCCTCTGTTGACGCTGATAACCAGACACAGATATTGAAGAATTGAGGGACTGAAAGTCCTGGATTAAAAGTTAAAACCTCATCATTTCCTCACCCGGAGTCATTTTACGCAGCCTACGCCGTGTATGCTGGGTGCAATTACAAGAAGGAGTTCAAACCCAGATTGACTTCAGTTCAATTTACAGCTATAAGGAGACGTCCTGCTGGGTGAGATATTTCTTTTCATCACTGTGTGCATTTACCCCAAACCACCCACCCAACAGGGGGGCTGAAACTGACAGGATGGGGGATGGGGCTGACTTGACATTTCCTGTTAGTTAGCGTTGCCACCAGAGCAAACAGCAGCAAGCATTGTTCTATCAAGATGAACGAGTGTGTGCATTGTCAAGTGTGAATGTGTGACATTCTTCTTCTCTTAATGATGAATATCTTCGCTTTCGGCGACGCAGTGCCGTCGGCTGAAGAAGAATGAGAGAACGATTGCTCCATGACCTTGCTGGGGTCTGTTGGGTATTGGGTATTTCCTCCTATGATATTTCTCCTCATACCAATTAAAGGTCCCAATTAGCTTCATTAGAGCTAAAACGACACAGACTGCGCTGTTAGCTGGAGCACTTTAGAGATGCTGAGCTGATTTATCAGGTTCGGCTGATATTTTGGAGGTCGGGGGAGGCCAGGCTGAGCGCAACCTCTCATAAAACACCGTTATTGAGGTACGAGGCTTATCATCTGACTGTCAACAGCGTCGACGGGTAGAGCGACGCCAAAGGGGAGCTATTGTTATGCAAATGATCCGCTGAGCTCTAGCGCTAATGTAATGATAATAAGCGTGACAGGATTTTGGGCTGTGGGAAATTCTGCGCACTGTGTATACAGAATAATTCACTTTCTAATCAGGAATATAGACACTGTTTGTAAATGGGGGTAATTTGAGTGTAAACCGCATGCCTCCAGGCGCGGAATGGGACATGACTGAGCCTACCTCTGACATTTCTCCAAAGACAGGAGGTGCAAAGCCAAACTACGGGACACAGGGCAAGCATGACGAGCAAAGAAGGACAACACAAGAAGTTATTAAAGGGAAGAGACAGAGAGAGAAAGAAATACAGGACAGGATTTAAGAAAGACACAAGGACAAAGAATTAAAAAAATAAATCATGCGACCACAGACATAGTACGTAAGGAATAGAACACGTTGATTCGTGCTGCTACTGGAAAAGCATTCAGGTGCTGTGATGTAACAGGGTTTAACAGTATTTACGTGAGTAGTATGTTTCCATGCACAAATACTCAAAAACTAATTTTTTCTCCCAAACTGAGGAGCACTAACAGGTCAACAAGTGCATTATACCAGGCACAATAAGAGTACAAAAGGAGTCAAAAGCAGCTGAAGGGTTAGAGGTGCGAGGAATGCCTGTACCTCCTCATTTCTGATGCTTTCTGTCTCCACAGATTCCAGGTGATGCTTCAGGAACTGAGCCACGTACGTCATGATGGACTTTTCATCTGGTTTATCGACGTCCACATCTAAAGCACACGTCATATTTTCATAAGATTTAAAAAAAAAAAAAATCTGTTATAACTGTAGCACAGACTGAAATAGTCATAAGATTTATGGCTCTATTTTGCTCTGACCCCTACTGTTACTTTCAATACATTTTTGTCAGACTGCATTTAAGGTTTTATTATGTGGTGCAACAGAAAAGCGTTAACCCTGCTGTCATTTCAGGGATTTGAGGACTTCCCACTGTAGCAACCCACTGTAGTATTTCAGTATTAACAGATGGGATTTGTCGAAAGTATTTCTAAATAGTATATACAGAATGTTTTTAGATAGCGTTTGTAAAAAAAAGTTTATAGAAAGAAATTGTATAAAGTATTTTAGATATATATATATATACATATATATTTGTAGATAGTATTTGTAGAATTTATTTGTTGAAACATATTTGTAAAAAAGTATCATTCAATTAAAATTTTCCTAATTTTAAATTCAAATTGTTGGCAGTTTGTTAGCCTATCTAGACTCATCATGCACCATTAAAATGTCTACACATATTGTGATACGATACTTTTATTGTAAACAATAACTGATGCAATAAAGAATGATATAATAATTCATTAGGATGATGTTTACCCTCAGGGTCGAGCAGGCGTGGGATGCCCAGCTCTCTCTCGGCCAGTGTGAACGCCTCCTCCAGGTTGGCTCTGTTGGGTTGGTTCCACACACGCTCCATGTCCACCAGCCGAGGACGCAGGGCGAAGATGACGGCGTGGAACGCTATACCGGAACGCCAGCTAGGACCGAAGTCCCTGACGTCCAGACCCAGTCTCCTGTAATCCCGAAAAATACACAACGGAATCAGGAATAAAAAGAATTATTGCGTGATTATTCACTCTACTGTAAACTGACTAAAGACCTGGCAGAGGCTTTAAAATCTTGATATGATCATTTAAAAAAAAATTTTTTAAACACATTTTATAAATTAAACAATAAAATACTTGTTGGAATGTCGTAAACAACAGAAAAGAAGAACCCACACTTTTACCCTTATCAAGAAATCCAGATTCTACAAAGTCACAAATTAGAAATTGCCCAAACATACAAGCCCCACCCACTTTCACTAGTAAACCAGTCATGTATAGGCTGTATTTACATACTGAAACATGATTGGCAACTACATATTATGATGCAATAACACCTGCTTGCTCAACATTAACTCAGTGAGATTTTTAACCGTTTCTTTAAAAAAAAAATATATATATATATATATATATATATATATATTTTTGTAAAGTTACATTTTAAGTGCGTCTTAAAGCATGTTAAGGGGTACCAATATGAATACGGTTAAAGCACAGGAAATTACCCAAAGTGGGAATTTTAGCATGAACCTGTTTTTTTCCCTCCGCTTTAAGGCATCCTTGATCATGTGACCACAATATAATTTCTGTACAATAAGCATACATCAGAGTGTATATTAAAGTTCATACTTGGTAGCGGTTTTCTGAACCCATTTAAGCAGGGCCTTCTTGGCTCCGCCCTGGAAGGAGAGGCGGGTCTTGCGTTTGACAGGCGGACTGGTCGCTTCCGTGCTGTTGGAGCTGTCCACCGAGGACGTGCTGCTAGTCTGGACGTTCTGAGGCGGTAGTGTGCTGGTGAGTTCCTCAATCTGGAGATGGAAAACAGAGCGTGACGGAAATTCCAATAGACTTTCAGGGAAAGTGGTAAAAATGACGAATTTGGTTTTTCATGCCTGGAAATATAATATGATGGTCCATATCAAGCCCAGGACGATCGAGGGTCTGCCGTCTACAACATCAGTGGTGTTGATGTTAACCAGCTTGATCTGTCGCAAAATAGATATTTAATCTCCATCACAGTCTGATCCCAGCTATTAATTAACAACTTATAAATATTAGTGCTTATTGATATCCATTTAAGCCTTTACTAACCGGAGATCCTCTGTACACAGACTGACGGCCGAGGCGATACATGTAATAGTGAGAGAAAAGGGAGAAGAGAGAACATGCTGTTAAAACAAAGGCAAGCTGGAAGTGATTGTCTGTGTGCTGTAAAGTGAAAGAGAAATTATAAAAATGTTCGGCTCTAGGACGATCTTACAAAATATTCATAATAAACATATTCACATAGCAGGCTAAGAAGCACTCAGACAGAAAAAAACACCTGTTTGGTAAGATATCGACTTAAATCCAAAAGTAAGGTCAGTATTTATTCAGCAGGAAAGTTCAGAGTCGGGTTACACACATGCTTAAGTCGAGGCTCTCCGAAGGAATTTGGACCTTTAGAAAATGACAACATGCCCTAAAAACAGGTTGCTAAGCTAGCTTCCTGATGCTACTGATGAACAGGATCATTTTGCCTGCTAGGGTAACATTATCTTTATCACTGATGACATTTACATATTTCTGTACACTTCTAGATTGTGGAGATTTTAATGAGGGACGATATAAAAATATTTCACTGCTTTAAATATAAATATTAATATATTTAATATTCTACCTAGGATATATTTTGAAGATCAGATTACAAAGCTGAGGTATAATTAAGGAAAACATTTAGAAAAAGCAAATGTCAGACAATAAATATGTCTTCTCTAAGGGGAATGGTGAAAATGTTTAAAAAATTGCAAACATTTTTTTACGCGTTCCTTTAAGCTACACTGCAGAGCCGATTTTTGTGGTTTTTCTGCAGCTGCTTTTATGTAGCATCAGATAAACAACACTGAAAGACATTAACATGCATGCACGGTATGAACTGCAATAATATAATATACGCTATCCATAGGAGTCTAGATTAAAGGATGCAGAGAAAGTGAGAGAGCGAGTGAGAGTGTGTGAGAGAGAGATAATAGGATGAGATAGAGTAGTGCAGTAGCTGAGCCTCAGCCGTGTGAGAGAATGGATTTTCACCTCCTTTAATAGAAGAAGGAGCTGAAGGAGCAGCCTGAGTGTGGGTTTAGTGTGTGGTGTAAGAACAGATACACTATCACTGATAATGCTCATCTTGTCTGTCTGGGTGTTTCACACAGAATTAATTATTAATTTGTTAATTATTTGTTTGAAAAGCAATTTATGTTTACTTTATGAAACGCCTTTTTCATACTTATAGATCACATTATTAGAAACAGCAAGACACAGACTAGTGAAAGTTAGGTGATATGTGATGAGATCAGATATCAGTGGGAGAGAAAGTTATCAAACGATGAGTCCATGGCCAGTGGACACGCATCGCTCATTAAGGCCAGACGATTTCCACCACTCAAGCTCATGTCATACCACAATGACCCCAAATTTTAAAACCAGGAAACAACGGACAGACCAAACAAACTTATTAACTAACTAACCTACCAAATGAATGAAACGAAAGAAAGAAAGAAAGAAAGAAACGCTCATGACATTCATCTATGAGTCACAGTCGTCTCTGAGTCACGGCCGGCTCCGAGTCACAGTCGTCTCTGAGTCACGGCCGGCTCCGAGTCACAGTCGGCTCCGTGTCACAGCCGGCTCCGTGTCACAGTCGGCTCCGGGTCACGGTCGGTTCCTGGTCACAGTCGGCTCCGAGTCACGGTCGGCTCCGAGTCACGGTCGGCTCCGAGTCACGGTCGGCTCCGAGTCACGGTCGGTTCCTGGTCACATTCGGCTCTGAATCACAGTCGGCTCTGAATCACGGTCGGCTCCGTGTCACGGTCGGTTCCTGGTCACATTCGGCTCTGAATCACAGTCGGCTCTGAGTCACAGTCGGTTCCTGATCACATTCGGCTCTGAATCACAGTCGGCTCTGAGTCACAGTCGGCTCCGTGTCACAGTCGGCTCCGTGTCACAGCCGGCTCCGTGTCACAGTCGGCTCCGTGTCACAGCCGGCTCCGTGTCACAGTCGGCTCCGGGTCACGGTCGGTTTCTGGTCACAGTCGGCTCTGAGTCACAGTCGGCTCTGAGTCACAGTCGGCTCCGAGTCACGGTTGGTTCCTGGTCACAGTCGTCTCTGAATCACAGTTG
>JAQQZR010000020.1:14085926-14100581 GCA_030068235.1 Notoglanidium macrostoma | reverse complement strand
AATTCAGTATATGCCATACGTGTTGCTTCATAGTTTTGATGTATACAGTAATGTTTTACAACGTAGAAAGCAAAAAATAAAAATAAAGAAAAATCTATGAAAAAGAGTAGGCGTGTACAAACTTTTGACTGGTAGTGTATGTGTAAAACTAACGCAACAACACTGAATATAAAGCACTGGTTAATGATATGATTGTACTGTAATATTTCTGAACAGTTTAAAAAACAGGTTAGAAATAATCAGCCAGTTCCACATGTATGACCATGCTTATACTGTATATGTAGAGTATGTAATACTTCACCCGACCCTGTAAAAGACATAACGTGAGGAATAAAACACTTTCAGGATGTGCAGTTACAGGAAAATAATAAAGTGGAATTATTGTTACAACACCAAAAGTTGATTATTTTCCTATAACAGCACATCCTGTAGTGTTTTATTGTTCTTATACAACAATTTGCCAACTATTACAGTCTTTTATTGATTAAAGAATGATCATCTTTATCTGTTTCTCATTACCAGTACCATTGTATAATAGCAGATATAAATTCTTCCTTTACTAGTCTTTATTTATTTTCTCTCTTGAAGTTAACGAGACAAAAAAACCAAAAAAAAAACCAAAAACGCAGCTTGTCGTATTAAAGAGCGTAAACTCATGTTTGAAAACTTCCTGACTGTTATATTATATTTTACAGATTTGTTCCTGCTGCAACTACTGACATTATTTAACAACAAGAGAATTAATATGTCATCTATGGATAAGTGTAATACTTATATTATTAAGGCTCATTATTTAGCAGCAGTTAGGAAATGTACATGTTGATCACTGCTATTAAACTCTTGGAGTAGTCTTATGAAGTATAATTACATCATTATCCACTTATTACCACTTTAGCGGCGTGTATTGTGCTGTACGATATTTCGTTTGAGATATTTAGAGCCAAACAGCAGGGCCTGATTATATAAAAACCCAATGCAATGCAAGACATTCTGACACAAACAGAGCGCTCAGCGAAATCACAAACATTGCAGCAACGCTGCACACACGGATCCGAATGTTTGTCGGCTTGAAAGCTTAATGCCAATTTTCACGTGAACATCCTCCTCCTCCTCCCCTTCACATCAAAGATCAAACTAATATGACTTGAGTAATTGACCAAATATTAATATGACCCTGAATCTCATTTCGTAATTCTCTTTTGTTACACCTGCGGAGAGAAAAGAGCAAAAAGGGACAATTTGAGGAATTCTCATTCTGTGTTATCTTAATAATGGTAACGATTAATCATTGCCTTCAGGCAATGAATTAGAGAGCTGGAGATTCACGGGAGAAGATTATTTGCATCATGCGGGGTGGGAAGGGGGGGCTACAGGGGTAGACCTCTGAGAGGTAACTAAGGCAGAAAGTCACCTCTCTCTCTCTCTCTCTCTCTCTCTTTCTAATGACCTTCATTTTCTTCTCCTTCTTTCATTCTGCCATGTCCTTGGCACTTCTTTGTCTTAATATGAGTGATTAATCTGATATTAATATCCACAATCTATGTTAATCATGTGTTCAATATATTGCATGTGTTCAAGCACAAATACAGTAAAATTACAGATGAAAATTTTCTTGCCTTTATTCATCAAAGGCTAATTAAGTGCACCATTTTGGTCTGTTTATATAAATTGTTGGCTTCCATTTCTATGCCTATGATTTATACAAATCAGTTCTGCCAATGATGACATCACAGCTACCTAAAATTAAAAGCTGTCATGAGCAGACATTCCTTCTCCTAAAACCTTAACGCAAACAGAGATGACACAAAATGGACGTCTTCACTCTTCAAAGGCTTATTAAGTGCAATAAGGTGTCCCACAAGGTTCTGTTTCAGGTCCCCTGTTGTTCTATTTTTACACCTAGCACCTTAGCACATGCTGACTCTCACTTATACGCCAATGACACACAATTATACAAAGCAGTTTGGACTAATTTGGCAGCACAGATGCATGAAATTGAAGCCTGTGTTGAAAGCATAAAAGCTCGCAGGAACGGAAACGTCCTTCTTCTCAAACCTATATACAAATACAAATGAAATAACAGAAGAAAACGGACGATTTTACCGTTCAAACAAATATTTCACTATTGTACAAATCGGTTCAGCCAGATTCATCAGTCCAGCTCTGTAAAATTAAAGCTTATACAAATACAAAATTCCGTCTCCTAAATTCTAAATATAAATACAATAAAGTGACAGAAGATAATGACCACCTTCACCCTTCAGAGCCTATATAAATGCAATAAGGTGTCCTACAAGGGTCTGCTTTAGGCCCCCTATTGTTCTAATAAAAAGTTTTGTTCGAAGCCCTGAATTGTTCTATGTTTATAACCGGTACGTTGTACATGCCGGCTTTCACAGCTTCCACTTCTGTGCACTTCTGTTATGATAATCAACATCAAATTAAAGCTTGGATGAATTGAAATTTCCTTCTCTTATATCCTGATTAAATAAGGTTGCCAATTTCACTCGAAACCTTGAAGACTATTCTGTGACCCAGTTCATTTTGTAGAAGCATAACAACTCTACACTATATTATATTTAGAGAAATACAGCCAAAATAAGATATTATTTATTATGATTAATGACAGTGATCGTTTTTTTCCCAATGCTTCCCGCTTTCAAATGCCTCCATCTTCATGTGACACATTCCTATATTTAACCATGTGCTCTGGACTGCAGACACGTGCACTCTTGCTGCTGAAAACGCTGTCACCACGGCAACCTCACTTTTTGAGAAGATGAGGTTAAAGGCTCAGGCTGGGAGAGACAGACAGAGAGAGAGAGTTGAATTATGGGAGAGGGAATGCAGCGGGAGTTCTCATAAAGGAGGCAAACCTGTAACGTGGAAGCAGAAATAGATCCTGCACAACTGATTGAATTATTTTATTCAGGACAATCTCCGTCTTTGCGGGGTGGCCAGGTTAGAAAATCCTTCGGAACGGCCAGATTTACTCTCTGCTCCCAGATCTCTGTTCATGATTAGAGGATCGTAAGGCTAGGTTTAAACAGGTAGCTAAATTTTCATTTCTTTTATAGCCACGAGTCTGAAAAGCAGCGCCAGGCTGGGACAAAGATTCAGACCAGGATTCTCACACACACTCAGGCCACTAACAAATCATAAGACCACTGACCACAGACTGTAAAGTACACTGACTGAAAAATGTATTAGGAATTGTCCATCTACACATTCATTCAAATATCTATTCACTAGCAGCTCAGTGCATAAAATCATGCCGATACAGGTTTATTGATCTCTTGTAATTTTCACACAAAGGAGCATCTAGAGTATAAAAAAACATCCAGTGTGCATCAGCTCTGCATGCGGAAACACTGTGTTGATGAGAGACGTTCAAGCTGACAGGAAGGCTACGGTAACGCAAATAAACACTCTTTACGTCGGCGGTGAGCGGAAAAGTATCTCCGATTTAGCCAGTTTTAGAATGGGGTTGGTTGGTGAGTCTATCTCAAAAGAAAAACATGTATTGCACTTTTATCAATAATAAAGCAAATGTTGTGAAAGCCATTTGTTTCTTTTCTGCACATTCCTGATTAAAACTAATATTTGACATCTTTGTATTAATCTCTGCTTCCCTCATCCCTAACATCCGCTTAGTTTTGTCAGACTACTGAAGCTACGATTCACAAAGAGCTTGCGAAGCATGTACGGGCTCGCACTGTCGAAAGGTATCGATCAGGAGATCGATGCAAAATAACGACCCAAAACATTAGATCTACCATGGAACACAACATCAACATCAAGTTGTGGAAATGGGGCACCACAGTACCATTACCAAGACCAGGACAAAAATCCACAAAAGGACAAGACTTCTCAGGAAGGACAAGGCAACATTAAAGGAGCTGCATGGTGAAGCATGGTGACGGCAGCATCGTGTTATGAGGGAATCATGGAGAGCTTTCACACAAGCAAAATAGAGAATTTAGAAATATATTTCAAGTATTTATTATTACATCTCTATCCATAACAGAGACGGATGAACTACACCTGAGCTGTTATTCTTTAGAAGAGAGTGCATTTAACCAACGTGGGTACGGTCAGAGTTATTTGTTCGAGAGCTCGAAAAAGCAAACTGAGGGACTGAATAACGTAAATGCACACCATGTTTTATTTTTCACATACTTTCATGGCCTTTCAAGGCAAAAATGAACAACTGGAAAAGAATAAAAAGTAATGTACAACAGTTGAGCTATAATGACAGCCGAGGCGTTTTCATGAATTTTGACATGAGTATTTCCTACATTCTCAAGAACTGCTTCATAAAAAATGTATTGGATATTTAGAAACGTGTTATAAAGACAAAATGAAGCGTCTGTCAAAAAAGCAAAAAAAAATGAAGCCTGATTTTTCACGAGGAAACGTAGAGGACCGCGCCCTTCTTACATAAACGTATTTAACGACTTTCATGAAATACTAGAAGGAAGCAGGTTAATCAGTAGAGATTAGGCTTAAAACTCGTTATTTAAAGCCCCCGGAACACCGGAGACTCACAGCGCCGGTCTGTCTGAAACATTCAGCTAACAAACAACCAGCAACAAGCCAATGTGCAGTTATTAAACATTAATGAGTTCAAATTTTCACCGGTCCGTAGCTCTGCGGCGGAGCTGCACTGATGGGCAGTGACATATGAAATATCATGTCTAGGCACAATTGCCTACAGATCGACATTTCAAATGAATTTTCTGCTCCGTGTCACTGCAGTAATCAAACTGGAACAGTTCGGGGGCTGAGTGGGTTCAGGGTGCGAGATAATTGCAGTGTGGATGACTGGAGCAGTCACTCTCGACACTCTCGTCTCTAACACACACTGAAGGGTTAAGTGGAGGGGATTAACACAGCAAAATGCCATAATTACACACACACGCACACACACACGATTCTGGAAGTGGGTGTGAGCGTCCGGTGCTAAGTGGTAAATTACAGAGACACCTGAGACCGGATTAGCGGTGAAATGAAAAAATTTAATCTGTTTGAACACGATAATCAGTTATTAGTGTAAATGAAATAAATCATTACATCTGCTATAAACTCCGCTTCATAAAGGCGCACCGACGTGCCGCATGCATAAGTATTCGCCCCGTCGTACTTTTCCCTATTTTGTAGCATTCCAAAACTACTAATAACATCCTAGACATTTCACATTCTCTTGAAATGCTAATAATTTCTTTTGAGTGGCCGACGATTCGCAAAAATATTTCTAGTTGATAGATGTAATGCAATGTTGTGTTGATTTGCTTGCTTCTCCAGATGGCGCGTAATCATTGTGTAGTGTCCTCGCGGTGCCATTTAGCTCCACAGAGTTATTGCACCTAGTGGTCAGACATGGGAACTACAACTAAAACATGTTAACATTAGGACAGGATTCATGATGCCCCATATATTTTAAAAATCCTGCAAGGCAGGATAAGTCAGATAAATTTCCATAAAACAAAGGCAAAGTGTTAGTGCAGACAGTGTGTCGATGATGCACAGAACCATTTCATATTCTATTGTTAGGAATTTTGCAAAAACTGACAGGGAAAGGACAACAAGACTAGACTCTAACCTGGATGATTGTATATTGACAATAAAATTACATGGTTACTCTAAAAAGTAATTTGATAGCAGCCAATAGCAGAAGTGTGATAGCTTTTTGAATTAATCTGGTTTGAGGCATCGATCCTTTTTTACAGTCAATATTTACGGTCCCTATGACTGAAATGGACTTATTATGGTATATATCATGGATCTACACAAAATATCCCATAGCACTGAAGTGCAAGGAAAACAAACAACATACAGTACTGTGCAAAAGTCTTGACCCCCCTCACCCCGCATTTCTTCACATTTTGCTAGTAAAGTGAGGCAATAGGTACCGTGATTTACTGCAACATGTGCAAACATACATGTAAATACAACATATAACACGGAGAGTTTGTATAATTCTAAGTCAATATTTGGTATGACCAGTGATATTCTTCAACACAGCCTGAACTCTCTTAGGGAAGCTTTCTTGTCATTTCTTTAAGTAGCCTTCAGGAATAGTTCTCCAGGCGTCTTGATGACAATCCAAAACTCAGATCAGAAAACCCAGAACAGAACAGATTTTTTTAATTCCATCTCTTTAAGCTGCAGCTCTTTCATTCACACCACAAACAATAAACATACAGTTCTGTCATTTGTCCTTTTGTGTAATTTATGCTTTGATTGGACAAAATGTGTGTTTACTCTGTCTACACTTCAGTTCTCCTCTAAATGCATTTGGAGTGAGAAGAAAATGATGCCAGAGTAAATAAGCCATAATGTTCACGTTCATTACACCTAACGTATGCATTCTCAGTCACTGTTCATGAAGTGTGTGAAAAATATTAGCGCAAATGGAGATCAGGTCGAGATCTAGTGGGCGTGACACTCTGTGTCATCACCTGACATGACTCATCTCACTGATAGGCTGCATGATTCTACAGTCTGGGCGAGAAAGTAGTCACTTATTCACACTATTCTGTGTGTTTACTACCATACAACCATTGATGGAGACAGTGCACTAGGTTTCACAAAAATCCCAAATAAGACATTCGCTGACAGGAGATAATCTGATGCCAAAAAATCTGATGTTTTTTTATCTCTGAAAGAGAGTTGGCTCAGCCCTGCTAGCACGATTATAACAATCACCATATACCATGTCTGTGTGTGTGTGTGTGTGAGTGTGTGTGTACTTGTACTTGTGACAAATGTACTTGTACTTGTGACCAAAACATGTATTTAACAGACTGAGGACATTTTTGGGAAGTGAGGACATTTTGGTTGGTCCTCACTTTTTCAGAGGGCTGTTCAAGGGTTAAGACTTGGTTTTACTGTTCATGTTAGAATTAGGTTTAGGTTAGGCTTAGGGTTAGGAATTTAGTTGTGATGGTTAAAGTTTGGATAAGGGGCTAGGGAAAGCATTATTTCAAAAGTGTCCTCACAAAGATAGAAGGGTGTGTGTGTGTGTGTGTGTGTGTGTGTGTGTGTGTGTGTGTGTGTGCGTGCACAAGCCTCACCTTTGCCAGATGGGAGTTGATCCATTTTGTAAAAGTTCGTTTCTGTACAGCCTCCTGCTCATCTAAATTAAACACGATGCAGAACAAACATTTTAGTTACACATCTACACACTAAAATAAACTCTATACAGAACTTTAAAGTAAGTTTTACTGTAAATAAATCAAAACCCAAATTAACAAGAAAAGATTTGTGATATTAAATCTCTGATCTGCCATTAAATATGCTTTTAGTGACCATAAATTGATTGAATGAGTGGGCGTGTCAGATCACAATGACTGACAGCAGTGTCTCCCAGGCAACAGCAACGTAAAACAACTCAGTAACCGACCGTGCTAGTATTAGAAAAGTGCATAGGAATGACAAAGAGATGCGTAGACAGTGCTTTTGTTTTTACAAAACAGTGTTGATTTTATATGTAATTATAACTTATAGATTTGTATTTAATTGTTTATTTATTGTCCTGAATGTGCTTTGAGATATTTGCCATTTTGACCAGTTTGATCCGATACGGAGATTTAACCTATACAATGGACCACTGAGACATTGCTTCAGTTGTTGTGATTCAGTGACTCAAATCTCAGATTATACAGTATAAATTCAAAATACATGTTGCTATATAATAGAAAAATTCCACATTAATGGAAGGAGTCTCCAGCGTTAGCTCTTTCTTACAGGCAGTAAGTTTCTGTTTTCAGTTTCTGGTTAACATGAGAGGCTGTTAAAAACACTGGCGGGTAAGGGAACGACTATTTATAGCTGCTATAATATACAGGAGAACAAGAACTAACTAACTATAAATGGAAAAAAAAACATGAGAAATGATGAATTGCAATCATTGGCAAATAGCAGCGCTATAAGAGGAATAAAAACATTTCACGATGTACCGTTATTCAAAAATAATAAACTCTGGGCTGGTAACAGGAAGTCCACTTCATCACACCACCTTGTTATTGATTATTTTTCTGTAGCAGAACAGAAGTGTTTTATTCCTTACTTAGATGACCAGGACCTCATCCTTTTAACTACATACTTCCTATAAGTTTGTACAAATTCACAGTTTAATATAGTTTAAAATCTGTACACACCATATAAAAATCATATTCAGTAAAATATGAAGCATGCCCAATCACAGATTCTTTCCAAGCCAATTTTTAGACTCTTTAACACCACGGTGATGGTTCATCCACGCAAATCATTTATCACTCTGATCTCCATAATGCCTTGTCTGAATAGCTTTTCTATAAATAAAATCTAAAAATCTAAATGAACCACCATTTACGGCAAATTCCTGAGTATCATTCATTATCCAGGCCGCGTTATGTACATACTGTGTTCTATATTTGCCGTGATAATAGTTATTCAAGTGAAAATCAAACCATTTAAGGAGCTCAAACAGAGCCACATAATACTGGCAAATAATATTAAATACTGCAGGCAAGACAGACGACACCACGCTGGAGTCCTTAATGAAATTACGCACTGTCTGATAGATTACACAGTGGAAGTCGGTCACTGTGTCATGCACATAATGTGCGCGTGTGTGTATGTGTGTGTGAGGAAGAGAAGGCGGCTCATGTATTATGCACGTCCACATGATTTGCTAAAGATTCTGAAATTTGTGAATTAATAGCTTGATCAAGTCAGAGCACGGCGATGAAATATTGATGAGAGAGAAAAGAATAATGGTGGAACGTTATGATTTCTTTGTGTGTGTGTGTGAGAGAGAGAGTGTGAGGAGGGATTCTCTCTTCTTGAGGTCAGTGTGACTTTGAGCAGGAAACGCAACTGCAATCTTAAGCACACAATGTACCACTGTATCGCTTCACTTTTTTCTTTCTAAAATCCTTGAACACACTGTCAACAATCAGCTGTCTCTCTCTCTCTCTCTCACCAAACAACCACCAGGATCCTAATCAGTCTGGTTTCAAAGCGGCACATTCCACAGAGACTGCTATTTTGGCTGTGACTGCGAAGCTACATGCTGCTAGATCAGCCAAACTGTCATCAGTCTTCATGCTCGTCAACCTTTCAGCAGCATTTGACACGGTCAATCACAAGACTCTCGTCCATCCGTAGGAGTCTTGGAATTCGTGGATCAGCATGGCAATGGCTCGTTTCCTACCTAGAAGGCCGGTCATATCAATTGACGTGGAAGAGAGCAACATCTACTCCATGCAGGCTCTCCACTGGTATCCCTCAGGGCTGAGTACTTGGTCCTCTTCTGTTATCCCTCTATAGTAGATCTCTTGGTGAGGTGATATCCTCACATGGGTTCTCATATCACTGCTATGCAGATGACACTCAACTAATCTTCTCCTTTCCTCCCTCAGACGCTAACGTTTCCACCCGGATCCCTGCAAGTCTGGCAGATATCTCCTCATGGATGGCAGCTCATCAGCTGAAACTCAACCCCAGCAAAACTGAACTGCTATTCATCCCAGCTGATTCAACCCCACATCAAGGTCCTTGGACAACTCTCTGATCTCTCCTTCGGTCACTGCACGTAACCTTGGGGTAACTATGGACAATCACCTGTCTTTTACTCTAATATCGCTAATCTTTCTCGCTCAGGTCGATTTCTCCTCTTCAACATCAGAAGGATCCGTCCATTTCTCTCCATACAGGCCACTCAGGTACTTGTTTAGTCCCTTGTCAGTTCGAGACTAGACTAATGAAACAGCAGGTCTGCCTCTGAGAGCCATTCGCACTTTGCAACTGATCCAGAATGCGGCTGCACAACTCGTTTTCAACCTTCCCAAGTTCTCCAACCCCACCCCATTGCTACGCTCCCTTCACTGGCTTCCTGTAGCTGCTGCATCAGAGTCAAAACACTGATAATTGCCTACAAAGCCAAAATGGACCTGCACCCTCCTATCTCAAAGCACTTACCACACCCCGCACTGCACCACGCTCCCTCCGATCCTCCGGCACTGCTCCACTGGTTCCACCATCTCTCAAGGTACATGGAAGACATGCATCTAATCTCTTCTCTGTTATGGTACCTAGGTGGTGGAATGAACTTTCCCTAGATGTCCAAAGAGCTGAGTCACTGGATGTCAATTAGCAATTAAAGACATAGCTCTTCCGGAAGTACTTCGACTAGCACTTTATTTATTCTTCACTTTAAAAAAAAACAAAAAAAACACCTTTCTGCATTACTTGCCAACAGAGTTTTTAGCATGATGGTATTCTTAGCGCAGGTCCTAGTGAACCGGTATCAGAATATATTTACCTATAAAGACTTCAGAACACTTATGTAAGTCGCTCTGGATAAGGGCGTCTGCTAAATGCTATAAATGTAAATGTACCACTCTATATCTGAATTACTCAGATTACTTATCTGAATTATAAGGAAAGATTATGTATTTACAATTATAAAGACACAATCTATACTCGTTTAGAGCTCCAAATGTCTGTCTGTATTCGGAAACTAGGCGTGGCCTAAAACAGGAGGGTTTCTGGGAACTCGGAAGCAGAAAAAAGGTGTCTGAATATGACTTGTGTATGACTGAATTATATACCCACAGGTCCATAAATATTTGGACATTAACAAAGTTACTGCGTTTTAAAGTGCAGAGTTTCAGATTTATTTGGACAGTATTTTCATCCAAATTGGATCAACACTGTAGGAATTACTAACTAATAATCATAAATACTAATAAAACATAATTTTTTGATATTTGGTTGCAATGACTGCCTGAAGTCTGGAACCTATAGTCATCAGACGCTGACATTTTTTAGGGAATCCTGTGAGTCACGGGATTCCTGTAGGACGGATTTTAACCATTTGTTATTATGTGACTGGAACAGGTCAGGGAAAAAAGTCAACGTAAGTAGGTAGGACAGGAATCGCAATAACAGTAGGTCAGTTTTTATATATAAATATGCAGTTCAATATAAATAAAAAAAACCACAACATGGGCAAAGGATGGGATTGGAGTTGTTCTTCTAGGATGGGACGGGACAGGATGTTTTTTATTCTGTCATGGGAATGGGATTGGACAGGAATATTTTGTGGGAGTGCGATGAGACAAGAATGAAAATCCTCCCTGTTTGCTCTTAAAGTGTTTTGCCTTCAATGAGTGAAAAGCAGTTCAGTTGGACTCAGTTCAGGTCATTGACTTGGCCATTGCAGAACATTTAAACTTGTTCGCTACAAAGAAAGTATTCCTAAATAAATTGACACTTTTGACATTTTTTCTTTGTTTTGAACTTGCTAGAGGTACGATTCAGCTCCAAAAGGGTCCCGCAGAAGAAAAGGATTTTCCCCATGTCCCAGAGATCGTGAGTTCAATTCCTGATGATGCCACAGCCATCCGTGCTCTCTGTGGGAGGTGGGAGGAGCATACTCTCTCTCATCTGTCCATCACAGCGACACCAACCAATCATGGGCGTTTATAAGTGTCATGTATGCAGAAGAGGGTGGATAGCGATGCTCTGTGAGCAGAGCTCAATTTAAAAAAGAAAAATTTAAAACAAAACATGTAATTCAAAATTCCAGGTTATGGTTTTGGAGAGCTTAAAACTCATAACCCTAAAAATAATATAATGACATTTTCTAACAAATTTAGGTTGTTAGGCAGTGACCCTGACCAGGCAGTTACTAAGGATGAATCAATACATGCCATTGTTCACGTGCACATTAATGAATAAGGTCTTTCTTTGTCCTGCAAGCTTCATATCTGACTGTTCTGAAAACTCTCAAGAGACTTTTTGAACCTTAAAAAAAAAATAGAAAGTGTGCTTCCTACTTGTATCTGTTTAGAAAACATAATTTGTTCACTCTGAATAATGTATTCAATTTCATTTACAAACCCAGCCTAAACACACACACGTGCCATAAGTATCTCATCACAGCCCACATCATTTTGTCCCCATGCACAGATGTACACACACGCACACACACACACACACACACATATGTTCATCAGGCTTATGATATATGGAGCATGTCCTACAGATGTCCCCGGATGTCCCAGACACACTCCATTACCCCATTAACCCTCTAACTAACCAGTCCAAAAATAAACACACCCCAAATATACTGACACTCATACACACACAGAACAACTCTTACCACGCAAGTGCTGTGACAACCCTGGCACTAAGTTCAGAGATGCACCAGACTTCATTTGTGCCATCCTGCCGTCCTGGTTGTCCCAGGTCCATGGACAGTTGTGGATACCTGAACCTTGTCCTTGTCCTCTGCTTCCTGCTCTTCTGCTAGCTCCAAATATGACCTTCAACTCATCACCTCTTCAGTGAGAACTAGTCACTTGTCCCACAGAGGACACTGTGCTATGAGGCTCTGTGGGAATGTGTGCATGAGAGTGCAACACCGGTCTCTCTCGCTCTCTCTCCTTCCCACTCTCTGTGCAAAGCTACAGAAAGAGCAGAAAGAACCCTTTCTCCGTCTTCCTTTCCGTCTAACCAATCAGATCTCACAGAAATGGGTGATGTCACTACAGCACACGTTATAAAGCAAAGACAGGGAATGTGTTATGATTGTGACGTGTATTCTCACGTCCAGTACACGTCTGCGGAGGAGGAGAGTCACTCTAGCAGTCACGTGAGACTGATCCTGCTGCGTGCTGTAATTTCCGAGCATCAGCTGAAATCTCTCTCACACATACGCTGTGGGTCTGATTAAATCTGATAGGATAATCTGACTAACTTCTTCTGACCACCGCATCTCTGATTAATCGCCTCAACTTGCTTTTTAAATCCTCTGAAAACAGATTAGGAAGTAAAAACAGCATCTCTTCCCGTAACTGATACATGATACATGATAACATGATACAGTCCAGAATTAGCGCCATGGATGAATCTATAAAATAAATAATGCATGCATGAAGCTCAAACACATTAGAGGACAATTTTATTGTGCAATACAAGTTGTAAAATTACTGGCACTCATAGTAACAATAGTATTGATATTTGTAAATTAACAGCTCATAAACTGTGTGTATTCTTTTTCCGATGTAAACAAACAGTTGAATACTTGTATATCTGAGTCATGTCCTGTAATGTAACAAGCTTTATAACAATTATAAACTTAAATCTAAAGCCCTAAAGCATTCTTTGGATGGTTGCTCTGGTTCTATAGAATAAGAATAGTTTTAAAAAATAATATTCCCTTTAGGATACTACGGACTCTGAACTATTCAAAGAACCAATAAGACATTATTTTATTTTAGGGGTGTCAATAATTTCGATACACTTTCTAAGTAAAATGTTGTCATTATTAATTTTTTTTTTTTTTTATGAGAAGGATTTTGTCTTTGAAGGTGTGAATGGCAAACTTGTTTGTTTAGAATATTTATTCTTCATAATGATTTTTACCCAGTCCTTGAAGGGTGCCAATAATTCTGGAACTGGACCTACAGTACAGAATACGAGTCCAGAGCACAATGTGTCATTATAAGGATACAATAGCAATGCAAATGTATAACTACAGGCTCAGTGTGCACTCGTTGGCCCTGCAGAGACACCACACTGAAAATGAAAAGCTGAAAGGATTATTGTGTGTATGAGATAACAATCGATTCATTAATCACGTGATTGTGATTTCCTGCTTCACCCCTGTCTCCTCCCAAAGGGCTTTTTCAAATGATGAAAGTCATTAATATCAAAATGGCACCTGTCACGTGTTATCTGTGTTCGGTTATCTCTTAAAAGTCCTCTCTAGCAGTTTGAGCGCAAATGAAACTCTCTGCTTGAGGGAATGGCTTGGAGTAATACACACACACACACACACACACACACACACACACACACACACACACACACACACACACACATAGCAGCTCAGCTGTTGATTAATGTCAGAACTGGTAGACAGCAATGCTGTGAGAACCTGTACAGAGATGAGACCCAGTATGACCGGTGACTCATGAGGACTTCTGCCATGTACTGAGCACCAAAAGACCAACAGAGGCAGAAAAGAATCATTGCACGGCCTCCACCATCTTTGTTCTGTAGAGTGTGTGCAGTGCAGAGGACTTTTCCAGGATTTCACAGTGCTTAGCTTCAGGGGTGCGTGCTTGCGTGCTGGATATCTCATGCAGCTGTAAAGTTACGCAAGTTTAAAGAGGGAAAAAATGTCATGTCATGTGCATCATCGAGACTTTGCTTCATCATAATGACCCTTGACTGCACTGTGGAAACGCGTGCGTGCGTGCGTGCGTGCGTCCGTGTGTGTGTGTGTGTGTGTGTGTAAGTGCACGATTCCACAGCAAGGCACCTTCACACTTCTCCCGCTGGTCAGCAGCTGCAGCCAATCACAGATCAGCAAATAGAGGTGTGACGGATTTGCCAGGCAATGATGACGAGAACTTTAAACGCGCACACACACACACACACACACACACACACACACACCCCGTCAGCACCAAATCTGCAGCTGGCCTTTGGTCAAGCACAGTTTATAAGTGAGGCCTAATCTCGGAGTTTCCATTGACCAGGCCAGTCAGAACAGGACTGACAAAAAGAGCCGAGTAAGCTGTGTGTGTCTGTGTGTGTGTCTGTGTGTGTGTCTGTGTGTGTGTCTGTGTGTGTGTCTGTGTGTGTGTCTGTGTG
>JAQQZR010000020.1:14060897-14085826 GCA_030068235.1 Notoglanidium macrostoma | reverse complement strand
CACACACACACACACACACACACACACACACACACACACACACACACACACACACACACACACACACACAAATGTGCGTGTATGAGAAAGAGAAAACAAGCCGGCGGAAAACCTTTTACATTTAATTGAGCCTCTCTGTGTGACTGCCATTTATGGCTGTATTAATAATACACTGATTATTTATAAATTAGCCTACTAGCACTTTGAAGAAAGGGGGTGTGGCCTCGAGTACTCTCAGGACATGGTATTGAACTGAACCAACACCGGGTACTCAACAGCCACAATGTTTTTATCAAGCCAGATGCCAATGTAGCTCTGACACACAGAATATATGAATCACTACCTTATCAGACTGCATTGGATAATTTATACACATTCGAACATTTTAAACCTTTAATGGTTCTTCCGTGGTGGTACAGAGGAAACCCCTAATGGAGCTCTTTGTAGAAATGCCTTCAAAGCAGGACCTTTTTAAGAGCTTAAGAACCCTTAACTACCCAGCGACCCCTTACAAGTGTATCAAGTATCATGATAGTTTAGCTAAATGTTAAACTACTAACAGGGTCTAGAAATTAAGAAGAAGAAGAATTATTTTGGAGTTTGGACTGCAGATTTATGTACATAAAGCTTTTTTTTAAGCTTTTTTTTATCTCTTAATTTCGTTTTATTCTTTCATCACTAAGGTTTCATTGGATAATTAAGGGTTCCAAAAAGTGTTCTAACTCTAACCCTTTGTGATAAACACGGTTTCAGGGTTCCACAACAGAAGTGTTGACAACCAAAGAACCCCTACATTTTTAAGAGTGTAAATCTAGAAGCCATTTTAATTGTCATTCTATGGGAACCTTTAAAGGTTCTGTGTAGAACTGTGCAACGGAGTGTTTCCGCACTCCGGGTGCAATCAGAAAGTGTTTAGGAGGTTAAGAACAATGTTCAACAACAGTTCTTTTTTGCCTCCAAAAAGGGTTCTGCGTTGAGCCCTTTCTGATTTCTGGTTTCAAGTCGACCAATAACCTCTTGAAGAACCTGTCACACCTGACAGGTTCTAGATATTGAGAAGAAAATAATAACCAACAATTTGTAATTTGTACTGCCGACTTACTCAGTTAATACATATACTCTACGGTTCTTTAAGGGTTCACTGGATAATTAAGGGTTCTCTATAATGATTAAGGGAACTCTATGGTTCCTGAAGGGTTCACTGGATAATTAAGGGTTCTTACCTATTTAGAACCCCTTCTCTTTTATGGTTCTACACAGCTGAACCCTTGGGTTGAAACCAAGAGCCATAAACTATCCAACAAACATTTAAAGGATCCTTTAACAGCCCTTTTTTCCCAATTTCACGCAGAGTAAAAGGTCCATGGGGAGGAGTCAGACCTGACCTAGCTCCTTCATGTGGTGGAGAAAACTCACTAACCGTGTGTTTCAGGCAGCATTAAATGTGTTTTTCCATTTAACTGAATTTCTTTCTCAGACCAGGGTTCATGGAGAACCAATTAGGAAGATAGCACTAATTTCTAAGGGTTAGTGAAATAAGTGTAAAAGTTATGTAAATATTTATATGTGCATATTCAGAGTACGGTGTTTACCGTACAAGTCCCTGTGAATGCTCCGAATGTGCGGTTACTATAGAAACAATTACGTATTAGACAGGCACATTAATATAAAGCTGTGATTTGACCTTCTGACCAATCAGAATACAGAATTCAACAGTGCTGTGGTATATAAATCAAAACGATATTATTTGATAGATCTGATCTATAAAATACAGTATTATTATTATTATTATTATATACTTTTATCTCTCGTAAAGCTTCAGTGCAGGCATCTTCAGTCTCAAGTGAATAGTGTAATTGAATTGATTTCATGTATATAAAAATGTATATAAAATCAACTGAAATTCAAACTGAAAATAAAATTCCGGTCATAAATCTTATTGCTGGGATTCAATAGGTTAATCAAGGTCTTGCCTTTTTTGTTTCTCCATCAGAGATTTCCCCGAGGACATGCTTTCAATATGAACATCTACCAATCTCCGTCGCATAATGATCCACTCCATAAATCTGCACTAATGAACCCCCTGCAGGAACAAACAGGTGCTGTCTTTATCTCTCGCCATGTCTCTCTCACACACACACACTCTCTCTCGCACGCACACACACCTATTTTCCTATTTCACCAGCCATTAAAACCAAAAAGATGTTGTCTGTTTCTCGCCAAATCACAGATTTGCGCGTTTCCTTCCTGTGCTGGAGGATGGCGGAAGTCTCCCAACATGAGAAGAGCCCTCATGCTACATTCAGCGCTCCGGCTGAACACACACGTGGACCTTTTCAAACGCGAATCGTTTCCTAATGCTGGCTAATTAGCATGGCTAATTACAGAGCCGCTGTATTAAGTCTGCATAAGTGATTTTTTTTTTTGGTGAACAAGTTGAAATCACCACAATGTGGATTTCTTCCTCTTCTGCTTCGAGACGTGTGTTCGCCTTTGCTCTTTCAATGCGCATTGGAGAGTTGGAAAATATCCCGAACCTATTTAGGAAGTCACAATGGTACACATGATGACCGGTTCAAAGTGTGAGCTGCATTTTCTTCCTCTGTTCTCTGAGAGATTGGTCACTACACACGGATTAGGTTTAAAATTCTGCATTCTGATTGGTCAGAACAGTGTTGATTGGTTTTCTATAACAGCGGAGGAAGAAAAAACGTACAGTAACCTGGTTGCATAAGTATTCACACCCCTTGAAGTAATACTCTGTTAAAGCATCTTTCACTTATAAAACAGCATTCAGACATTTTGAGTCAGAGTCTACCAACTTAGCACATCCTTATTGGATTGTATCCTAGTGGCAAAAATGCTCCAGATGTGTCAGATTGTGGGGGGATCTCCTGTGCACAGCCCTCTTCAAGCCATTCCACAGGGTTTGGACAGGATTTATATCTGGGTTCTGACTGGGCCATTCCAAAAACATCGATCTTCTTCTGAGGAAATTCCTTTGTTGATTCCTTTGTGGAATTGTGCTTTGGGTCATTATCGTGATAGAAGGTGAATTTTTTTTCGTCCTTAGCTGTCTAACAGTGGCCAGCAGGTTTTGTGCTGTATTTAGAGTTATACATGTTTCCCTTTATCTTGACTAGCAGCCCAGCTGAAGAGAAACAGCCTGGATGCTTCCATCACCATGCTTTACCATGAATATGGTGCTCTTCTGTTTCTGCCAAACATATCTTGTAGAAATATATCCTAAAAAGTTCCACCTTCGGGGTGATTTAGGTGGGCTTTTTTTTGTTTCATGAGAAAGGGCTTTTCGTGAAATAGCCCAGACATGTGCAGAATAAAAGAGATCGCTGTCACCTGCAGGCAGTCTTAGGTACTTGCCAGATATTGCTACGGCACCTTCAATGTTGTCGTAGGTCTCTTGTCAATTTTGGAGGAACGTCCTGTTCCTGCTGATGTCTCTGTGTACCCCATTTTCTTCACTTGATGATGATGGCCTTCACAGTGTTCCATGGTGAATTTTGGAAATAATTTTTACCCCTCTCCTGACATTTTGCAACAATGACTTTCATCACAAAAAATTACAATATTAACAGGGGTGTGTAGACTTTTTATATCCACTGTATATTCATACTTGTCACTCCATTTATGGGTAAAGTGTCTCATGGGACTTTATTTGTTCCCAGTCATTTCTAATTACTAGAAACAGTACAGATGGATATACTCTTTTTCTGAGACGTATCAGGGATGCTAAAGGAAGGTTTACGGACTTTCGAGGCTGAATAAAAGCAAGTGGTGTTGAGGGCAGAAGTAGGTCAGACAGGCTGAGCTTTTCATCCCACATACTGCTCACATTATAGAGTGAAGAATGGATCTAGGAAACAGCCTGGGAGGCTGCTGATGGACACCGTATCGCTTCTGCTTTCTCCACAGCATGAGAGCTCTAGGCAGCGTATAGGTACTCATTAAGGATGGGGGCGGAGAGAGCGAGAGAGAGAGAAAGAGAGAACAGATCTCCTACACATCTCTCATCAAACACAAGCAGTCTTCAGGGATCCAAATCCCTGACACAAAGTCATCAGATGCCCTTCTGACCTTCAACACATCACACGAGCTGCCAAGGGCAACAAATTCACGTTTCTTTTGATTGTTTCACGGGACGGTCTGATGTGCAGGGAGCATTGGCTTGTCGAGCTGCCTTTGTAAGATAAATACAAATTCCTTTTTCACCTGCAGGCGAGTGTTAACGTCACTGATGTTTCTGAAGGCTAAAGGAGCCGCATTATCTGGCGGACCATCTAATCGGTTACCGTCAGTCAGAGGGGACTGGCCACATTACTATCACTCAAGATGGGTTAAAACCAGACTGCGACTGAAAGGCGATCCATCGTTAAAAAAAACAAGAGAAAAATAATCTGATAAGACTTCATTTGAAGGTCATCTACTTTAGTTCCTTCATAAAACGTTCAAACGCATTGTGTGATTATGGAATAAAACTCAATACGTCATGCGGTTATAGAAAAAAAATCTCAAAGATGTGCTGTGATGAAGCCACCACCAAGTTGATTACTTGCCTACAGCATCACCTTCCGGAATGCTTTATTCCTGTTTTACGACAGAATTTAACCAATTATTACAAATCTTCATTTATTAAGAGAATGACACACCTTACAACAAATCACCTTGGATATTATCTGATAAATCAACTCAGTTATCAACTGACGAATCAACTTTACCTTGACTGACGAATCGAGTCGGCTATCATCAGATGAAACGATTTGGCTATCATTTTACATATTGACTCGGCTACTGTTTCATAATTAACAAACGTTTTACCCAACAGCCTACCAACAAAACGTTTACTATAGTACAAGTCCACTATATTGTATAATGAATCACCACCTCAGCTATTAATCTGAATAATCAATGATACAAATGCACTTGGCTACTGCCTGATTAACCGTAACAGTTCTTGTCTAATTAATGAACTCATCTGATGAATCGACTCACCTATCCTACAACGGATTGCCTAAGCTATGGTTTGACAAATCTCTCGGGTATAGACTAGCGAATCGACCAAGCTACTGTCTGACAAATCGTCTCAGCTATCGTCAAAACTAATTGACTCAGGCAAACGTTTTACCCAGTTGCCTACCTACAGTACATGTTTACTATAGTACAAATAGACTTCACTATTTGACAAATCACCTCGGGTATCGCCTCATACAAATTGACTTGGCTACTGTCTGACTCACCAATCATAATGAATCAAATTGCCTGCACTATTGTATGACGAATCAACTCGGCTGTCATCTAGCAAATTGACTCAGCTATGTTCTCGAGAATCGACTCCACCATGATCTTATGAATTGACTCAGCGAATGGACTGAGGAAACGACTTGGCTATGTTCTCAAAAAACGACTCGTATATTCTGATAAATTGACTCAGCTATGCTATGATGAATCGAGTCAGCTACAGGCTGACGAATTGACTCGTCTATGGCCTGCCATTGGAACATGTTCATTATAAGAATTGCATCAGCTAATATTTCATGAATTGACTCTAGAGGTCTGCTAATTTCTGACTAGAAATACTACTTTATCTTAGATAGAGTTAATAACCGACTCTACTTTTTTTTTTTTTTTTTTTTTACCTTCTGTTAGCTAGAACACCAGCTTTAACACCTTTTCACACACTGTCATGTATAACAATACACGCTTGCCCTTTAAAAGCCTTTGGACCCAGTTTGTTTGGTTCACTGATTGACAGCATCACAAGAGGATCATTATCAGGGCACGGCCATGTTCACTCACTATGCAGGGTTTGGGCGGCGGCCTACCGGGTTTGATCTGGCGATTACACACTCTGATTGGCAGGTGAATGGACTTCTAATCGGATTGAACGCTTTGGGGAAGAGCATTGTGTGGAATGAAAAGAAGAACAGCTACATTTGCAAACACACACATGGGCTTACATGCCTACACACACACACACAGAGGCATGTACACACACAGAAATCTCACTCACTAGTTCAGTTCACTGTTATTGTTGTTAAGCTAAAATGTAAATAATTTTGTAATATTTTGTTTCTTCATCTACACACTGTATAAAGAGAGCTGGAACCTCAGACAGCATTCAAGGTGACTGTCAGTGCTGGTCAGTACAGAACGGTCCTGTCCCTGCCATCTCTGGCATAACATTACACACTGCCACTGTGGCAGCTCGCCAAGACAATATGGCTTTTTATTTTTCCTCTGTTCATGTGGCTTTGTGCCAGCAGTGGTGTGATTGGGCTTAAAGAGAGAGCTGAAGTACATGAGATGACCTCCATGTGTCTCTTTCCCTCATTACCCCTCTCTCTCTCTCTCTCTCACTCTCTCTCGTTCTCTCTCTCTCTCTCCTTGTCAGTTACTGGTGTGCGACTTTCTCGAAATCAGGATTTTTTTCCCCCAAATAGTCTGAGAGGTCGTTCAAATCCCAGAGAACTATATTTCTCTTTCGAGATGTCTGGAAATCACATCCATCATCACACTGTCTGACATCAGATGCTCAAAATTGCTAAATAAGATGATTACTCTCTCTCCCGCTTTCTCTCTCTCTCTCGCTCTCTCTCACACACACACACACACAGGTCTGTGTTATACACCTAGCAAAAATGAGCAACTCAAAACTAGCCCAACCAATAATAATAATAATAATAATAATACTAATAACTAGAAGAAGAAGAAGCCCAATAAAATGCATAACCCCAAAATCACGAGCATCACCAAATACATTGGAATATTTCCAATCTAATATCATCCGATACATTTTTATCATTAATATTACACTTTTGTACATGTTATACGGTTTACCTTATATTCAAAGGTCCTACAATTATTTTGCATTACTACGCATATCATTATAGATAGAGTATAGCTAGGAGAAACAGAAATAGTCTTTGAGTGCTATCCTATACCTGATGCAAAGCGGCACCAAGTGCGACACGAGTGTCTTTGCTAGCATGAGAACGACGCAGTTGTCATTTTCCCGTCTAGCGCCCACGTTGTTTAAATAGCAAAAGAACTTGCTGGGTGACTGTAAGAGTGCTGGTGTTAAATATATATAAATATACATAAAAACCCACTCTGCTAGGGTTATTTAACAAAGAAAAATGTAGAATCGTACGCAAGTGCTTTGGAACAGCCAGAGGTTTTAGATTTAATCAGAGGAGTTTTATGTTTTCTAGTTTCATGGTTACACGAGGGTTATTTTTTTTGCTAATTTGGTCCAAGAGAGCGTAAAAAGTGAGGCTCTCGGGCGAACGACTGAGTGAAAACAGGACAACAAAACAAATGGATCCATATGGATAAAAAGTTGCCTTGTTTAATAAATAAATATACAACTGCAATTGTGTCCGAGTTGCTGTTCAGTAAGAAGCAGAAAAGAAACAGGACGCAGCCAACATCCTGCACCTGATTATTTTCCCATTGCTGCACACCCTGAGGTACATAAACGCTAGCTGGTCTGAGGATGCTCAGTGCACTGCTTCGACATCACACTGGCTTTGTTTCACAGTTCTGACGGCTCTACTCTACCGGCCATAAGGAAAGAAAGTGCTAATGAGTGCACACAGAGTCCTCAGGGATTCTCCACAAGGACATGCAGGATTAAACGATGATTCCAGATGAATTTCACTGATGGCAGTTCGGGTAGTTGTAGAGCAGATGCGCAAGAGTGCAGCATGGGAAATCCAGCGAGAAGATGTTCCGCTGCCGAGATAACGAGAGACGACAAATGGCAGAATTCCTCAACATACGGATCGAGGTTTAAGCCTGGGAGGTCTTCAAAGTGCTCTCCGTTTTTCTGCCATATGGTACCACTAATTGCTGTTTTTGTTTCCCCCTTCTCCCACCTCTTTTTTCCCTTCTTTTTCTCCCTAACAACCCGCCACAGTTCGGGTGGAAGACGGTGAAAAATTGGGACATGGACATTACCATGCTAGAGCTCATTTTGAATAGAAGGGAGAAAGAAAAAGAAAGCAACCGACGTTTATTGAGATGAATGCAAATGAAATCATGAGGTCTTGTTCATTAAAATGGACCCAGAGATGCATAATGTATACGCGGTGCGACGTGTGTAAAGCTTAAAAATCTCCTAAGTGATAACAGACTGGTGGGAAATCACGGCCGAGGAAAATGAATGTGCATATCTCAGACATAATGAGAAAAATGCAGACGGAATGATTAGAAATGTAACAAATAGAAGAGTGTGTGGGTGTGCGTGTGTGTGTGGGTGTGTGTTAGGGGGTGGAGACGTGCACACGAGAGACAGGTGTTCATTAGCAAGAGTTTTTAGACGTGGAACGGAACATTTGAATGTATTTGGAAGGGAGTGAATGTGGCCAGTGATCAGCCTTTATTTAGAATTTCTACGAAGTAAAGGAGACTAAATGCATCTTATTCTCACACACATACACACACACACACACACACACACACACACACACACACACACAGAAATGCTAATGTGTACACATCAAAGAAGAGGAGCAAATTACTCTGATTCGCACGTTAAATCTTTTCACGCAAAAGAAGATTAACAAAAACTACTGATTTTTTAAAAGTGCCGGGTTTTATTTGTTTTTTTCTTTATATGAAATTTTGAAATGATGTGAATGAAAACAGCTTTTTAAATTTCATTCGCCATGTCAGTATCCTGAATACCACAGCACAGTACAGGAACTAGCCCATAATCAAAACCCATCAAATAATAGTACCCGTGAAAGTAGGAGGAGTTTTCTAGAGGTTGAGGGGCGGAGACTAGAGCTTAGTCAAACATTAGCATAATATTTGCAAATGAATTTTCTTTGGAAGAAAAATATTACTTAAAATAATAAGTAATAATAAAGTAATATTTGTAAAAGATGCTATCTTAAAATGTGAACAGCGCGAACTATTCGTCACAGCACAACGGAGCGCTTTAAGCTGTAGGAATGATGTCATGCAACCTAAAACAAAGGGGAGGGTGCCAATACTTTAATCTCAACAGAAATGCTGTTTTATCGAGTATTGCGAACAATATACAAACACTTTAGAATGCCATGTAAGAAATAAAACAGTTGGGGACGACGTGGAGTGAAGTTACCGTCGCCACGCCGGAGTCCTGTGATAACGGCGCGTCACGATTTTTGTCCTTTTATAGTTACGTTTAACGCTAAAGTTAATAAGACAAAAAAAATCAGCTTGTCAACTTACTGAGAAACAACTAAGTACTCCACACAACCGCTTACACAGTGTAAAGCTCTTCCCAGCTCGATCAAACCCACAAACCCTGATATATACGACGTCAATGATGCGTTTAACTTCAGGTCGTAACTCGGAAGTTTCCGATCTCATACTAGGAAAAAAAGGCATCGACGGTGACTAAAGCACCATTTCTCTACTTAAAATGAGATTATTATCATATTTGCTATTGAATACGTTCAATCTATAACACTGACCATAAAGTTTGCTATTTTGATAAGCTAACTAATGTTAGCTTGCAAGCTTGTTGCTAACAAAACAAGTTGTGAAACAAAATTAGCGCCGCAAATAGCTTGCGATTCTCAGAGCGCTGCAAGGAGCCGCTACAGCCGTCCACAGGGCCGCTCGCCTCCGTCCCGACACGCCGTCAATCTCCTCACGCCACATCTGGTTTCCATGGGGACCAACGCTCACACCTTCAGTACGTTAATTACACACTGTAACACTTTTCATCAAGAAATGATAAGCTGTGATGGAAAAAGAATGCAAATTACGCCAGGACTGCAACTAGAGCAGTTTAACATGTGGCGCAGAAGACGTAGAAAGCTTCATTTATATGAAGAAAATAAATAAAATACAAGATGTAATCAAGAAAAAGGGGCCGCTTTTTTTTTTCTTTTTTTTTTTTTCCAGAAATTGGTCTTTATGAAAGAAAAGGGAAGAAGAAAGGCAAGGAGGTAGGTGGGGGCTCTGACTAACTATAACACGCAATCCATTATTTCCATCATTATTTATCCATTGTGGTGATAATTGCTGTTACATTGTTGCTGAGACGAATGAGAGAGTTCATATTCTCTGTAATTAAAATGAGTTCGTGCTCAGACACGACAAAGACAAAAGAAAAAATAATGGAGATGTTTTCAGGGGTGTGTAATGACAGCAGATCCATAATTACCAATGATTTTGTGAATGTTCTTGCCCTAATGTGTGAAGGTTCAGGTTTGTCCATGTTGCTGCTATCATATAAAAAATATAGACGCCACATTGAATGCATTGGAAAAATACTGAATGGAAAATTAGAGTAGTGAGCGGAGTGTTGAGGGGCAAAAACAAGTTGATGCGGAATCACTTTTTCTTGTGAAACAGCTGAAAACGGTCTTTTTTTTTGTCGATAAGACAGAATTATAGCTTCAATTGAAGTTACGTTGCTGCTGAATTCTCAATTCTGATTGATAAATTCACAGGTTTATATTAACGCGCGTTTCTTTTACGGAAAAAATCAATTTAACAACGAATAACACACTGTATAATCGTTGATATGGTGAAGTGTTCTGTAGATTCTCCAGCATCAATATTTTGTAACAGCCAGCAGTTTTCAACCACAGGAAATGCTTTCTCGGTAACATTTTTTTTAAATCTTGTTAACCCGAAAAAAAAAAAAGGCTAAAAACGACTGCTATAACGTAAGTGGGAACAGGAACCAACTTGTTTCACAGCCGTTCAACATTAAAACAAAATAATAAATAGCTATTGGCTAGCTAGAGGTCACTAAGTGTCACTTAAGCTTTAGCCAAAGTTATGTTACTTTGTTATTTATGTTTATGCAAATATACAGTGGCCTTAATTGAACTTGCTTTAATATTGTCATTGCTCGTTCCTGTAAATGATATAAGGGAAAATAAAAACACTCGGAGGCATTCTGTTGTAGTAAAATAATAAACGATGACATAGTGTAATGCAAAGTTACTGGGATCATTTTGCCTATAATGCCACATCCCAAAATGTTTTACTCCTCAACAATGTAACGATATTTACAATTTTTAGTACTTTAAACAAGATTGCACAAAACCTACCGAACGAATCTGCGTGGAAGTTGGCGGAAGGTTGGGGCACGGCTCAAGGAAGAGCCGATTACATTGTGGATTGGAAAAATTTAGTTTCATTTTCACTAACGTCGCATACAGCCTAAGATCCAGTAGACAGCTGTAAAGTTTTAAAGTGACAAAACACAGCCAATGTAGAAATACGACAGCTCCATTGGAAATATATCCAGATATATAAAATACAGTTACAGTTGCAGATCTGTATACCATAGAAGAGTCGACTGTTGTCCTTAGTGGAGGTCTGCGCTCTCCAAACGCAATTCTGGTTCATTACGGAACAACACGTCGTACATTTTTTCCGTTTGTTGGTTCCATTTACGGTCATGTTTAACGTTGTGATGCTGTTATTACTAGCACCGGACAAAAACAGGTGCAGCTTGTCATGATAGTGAAACAGACGTCTGCGATTCAGCAGTAACGGACCCCTTTGGTGTGTGTAAACAAACAGAGATGAGAGCGCAACCTGGTCACAGAAAGACCAGAGTTGCCTAGCAACCTGATGCTACCTGGTTATAATCTGACTGAATAATTCATCAAGGATTTTATTCAGGAATCAGACTGACGTTAGCTAAAATGTTGTCCACTTATTATTATGGATTAGCACTAAAAGACAGAGTGCTTTTCAACTAATATAACAATGTCAAATGGTGTAACTCTAGACGATCCTTATATCTTGGCATCCTGTCAGTGGATAAATGATGCCAAGCAAGATGCGATGTTTTAGGATTACAGCAACAAAGACATTGTGAATTTATCTAACTAGCAAGTTATCTAGCTTAACATGCTCATTATACTGGAGATGACTCCTTTGTTGGCTTGGAAAGATGTTGAATTCGATATTACACAATACTTTAGAAAACAAATTCTTGCTAACTGTTAAAAATCACTATTGTCTCCCACTTTGTTTTTACACCCAGGAGGTGTGGTTGACATCTGTATTGTGCTGCGTTAGCCGCCCCGCTAGCCGCTGTGACAGACCAACGAGTCCGCCATCTTGGAGAGATCTATATCCAGTTATACGCCAACGCAAGTCTACGGCGCAACGCACGTCTACCCTGAAAAAAATCGACTCCATCTCGTTTTATATTCATACAAGTTTAACGACATTTCTTTTAAAAAAAAAAAAGATATTACAGACATGATAACTTCCTGCTTTTTACTGATGGATATGAATATAAGTATATAAACAAACTGCAGACTATTCCAATGAATCTAACACCTCAAGACGTCCATCAATGTAAGCAGAAACGTGAAAATGTTCTACACTTCATTTCAGTTTTAAGCAAAAGATGTCATATTGTAAAGATGACTTTTGTACCTTTATGATTTTATACAGAATTTTTACGTATATAGTTTTAAAAACACGATGATTGTCTTATCCTTATTTGGCTCCTGCTCAAGGAGGCTCTTCACTCTTCAGCAGATTAAACACACGTGACACTTAATACGTCCCCCTCCCTCCTTCACTTTCTCTCTGTCATATTCCTAACCTCAGATTCCTCCTCTTTCTCTTTTCAGCCCTTCCTTCCTTCTATTTGTCCCTCTCTATTGGTGCTCATGCTATTCCTTGACCTTCCATCCTTTCCTTAATTCTCTCCTTTTTTCTACAACTCATCTTTGTCAATCCGTCAGCGTGACAGAAATGGAAATGACAGAGCAAAAAGCTGAGTGTGAAATGATAAAGCGCTAATAAAGCTCTGACCTTGTGGTCTGTCCATGCAAACTTTAAACACACATCCTATCCTTCTAAGGACCTTCCAATGACGTGAACTGACAAAATGCAGCTATTTGATGCCATTTCAACTCCTTAAATCGAACCCTAACCCTAACCTTAACCACAGTAGCTCTCTTAACTTACGTAGAAGCTGCAGTTTTTGTAAATCTGCCTTATGGGGACCAGGAACATCCCAGCAAGGTCAAAACTGCCAATTAATCACCAAAATTCACACAACTCACCATAATCAAAATGATAATATGTACTTATTATCGAGTTCTTCTAGCTTTTAGCCTGGTTGCCTTGGTCACTTGATTTTAATGGATTTAATCCAAACGCCAAAAAACTCGAAAATAATTCGCCTGTAAAAAATGTCACCTCGGACCTTAACGTGTTGTAAATCTGAAGAATAAAAAATCTTTACGGTTGCACTAAACAGGCAAAATGATTGCATTATTGTGCAAGCTTAAATTAATGGATGAATATTCCTGCACTTGGGTACGTCATTTTAATGCATCGTGTGATGTCATGACTGCATACGCTAACAAACATCACTGTAAATGGCACAACTCACTAACTAGAGCACTATATAGTGTCCATGGCACGAATACAGTGTCCATGCATGGCACGAATTAACATTCTTTTATAATCCCTGGAATCGGTACAAAGCTCGTCCACTCTGAGACGAGAATGATTAACGATGACTTGCAGTTCTAACTTATTGAGATCCTATTCGCTGGTGCGTTAGAGAGGAGAGGATGTGCTGTGTCATGCTACAGCACAGTGCCGAGGTCACCTTAAGAGAAAGCATGCAGCATCAGCACCTACCCTGCAGCCTCTGCATCACGCTGGCGATGTCCCTGGCCGAGCGTCCGTACTGCCGGGCAGATGCCATCCCCTGCCAGGCGGGAACTCCGGCTCCGGCTCCGGCTCCGATCAGCTGATGAGTGTGTTTGTAAGGAAGGACATCTGCTGGGACAAAATGGAAAAAAACGTTGATATGCTCTGTTCTGTCCTCTGAAGTTGTGCTTATCGCTTCAGCAGACTGCAGCCTCTCTGCACTCCTGCTCTGTCTTTCACAAATACACACACTCACACTCACAATCACACTCACACACCCAGAACGGTATTATTTGCCATCACTGCCACCTGGTGTCCAATCAGAGGGCAGCTCACCCCCACACACACTCACACAGGGATGTGCGACAATATGGAAGGGAATAAAACACTCCATGTGGTGCTGTTACAGGAAACTAATCAGTGTCAGGGAGGTGGTTATAATTATCCCAAAAGTGATTATTTTCACATGGTAACACATCCTGTAGCATATTCTTCTTATACCACAAATTATCAGCAATTATGCTTTATTTATTAAACATTAAACACGAGTCATACTTTTTATCTGTTTACGGTTACATTTAGAATTGTGGCACGTCCATGAAACAAGTTAGTGTTCTCACTTAGGTTATAGCTGCTATTATTATTATTATTATTATTATTAATGATCTATTTGGAAAATTTAGTTTAATTTACTTATTTTAATAATAGTAAAGTCCATTAAAAGCTTGGGGGGGGGAAGCTTTATTATTCACATTATTACATTTATTAACAATAGAAAAAAAAGAATTCTGGCATTTTATCATTTTTTTTAATTAATAAAATGTTTTGACAGTAAAGATGTTATTGCTTCTTTTGGATTACCGTAAAACAAATGATCTGAATGATTATTATTAGTAAAGATTTTTTAGCCAGAGTTCATTGCTGCATCGTTGATTAAAATTATACAATTATTTGACAGTAAAGATTTTGCCACCAGACCACACTACTTCCTCAGGAATTTTCATGCTGCACCATTCTGTAACATCAATACTACAAAGGCAATAACTGGCAGTAACTATAATACTATAATATTAACTGATATTAATTGCTATAATGATTAATAACTCATATACATTGCAACTGCAAAACCAGGCTAAATGAAAGCTAAAATCCATGCAGAAACACTTTTCCATTAACCACAGAGGACAATTTTCAGTGGCTCTGCGCTAACACTCATATCACGTTATGGCACACAGGCGCAAAGGGGAGGGACTACATACAGTGAGAAGAAGAAGAAGAAAAAAGGAAAAAAGAAAAACGCTCCACTGCACCTCCTTCCAGTCAGACTGCTGACTTCGCCGCTTTCTCTCAGCAATGTGACCTCTAATGTGAACGCTCGCTGGGGACGCAGGGCTTCTACTGCAGAGAGAGGCACAAGGCAGATACATGAGGGTACATCATCATCATCTGAATCTTATCTGCATTCACACACACACACACACACACACACAGAGCCCTGCTTCACTAAAGCAAAGCCCTGAGAAAGAGCCGTCATCAGCATAATGCCGAAAAGCTCATTAGACTCCTGACGTGCAGCACCACACACACACTCTCACACACACACTCACATTCACACACTCGCATAGCACAGCGCGAGTGTGGGCAATGCAGCGTAGCAACACTTTCATACCATTTCATTTGTATTCTGGTAGCTGAGCGAACAAAATGTACCAGTGATTGTGCAGCTCATTTACACAGAAGGATCAGAGCCCCGGTTCTCATAGTGGGGTTCGGGGATTCAGATTGATCAGAAGATGTTGATTACTTTTCTATAACAGCAGCACTGCAGCTGCACATCACAGGTTTATTTTAATGCTCCCGTTCTAACGGGTTCCCGTTTCTATGGTAATAATAAATGCTAAACGTGTAATAATAACCAGCTGGTGATAAGAGGAGACATGGTGAAGTTTCCTGTAAGGAGATGTTTATCACAAACTGACGGAAGGAGTCTCCGGTGTCAGCGCTTTGAAAGACTTGTGTTCCAAAACATTGAATTAACTCCTCTATAAACAGATCAGAACGATGACATTTCGCTCTTTAAATAACTCAAAAACTGTCCTCGTTGAAAACTGCTGTGCTATCAGTGCATTAATAATCGACTCTGACGTGGTAACAGTAACTCTGCATCATCACACCACCCTGTTGTTGATTATTTTCCTACAACAGCACAACACCAAGATTCACTTTAATAAGTTTATTAAAGATTGACCTCTGAAACATTAATACGTCAAAGACTTTGGTACCTAAATTATTGCCGAAGCATTGTAATTATGACGTGAAGCAATGTTCCTGTGCTAAATACTGTAATGCACATATTACAGGGTTCTATTCTCTATTCAGGAGTGGGAAATAATTCATTCTTAGTACTTAATACTTAGTTCTACTCCAATACTATACTTAAGTATCATTTTTGCACATATATACTTTATTTGAGTATTGTTGAAATTGAATACTTGTACTCTAATTCACTTCTCCAATAAAAAAACTCACATTTTACTTTTTCTTTAGTCCTTCACAATGAACTCGTTTTCTCTTCCAGCTTATAACTATGTTATATATTGATCATATTCACCCAGTTTGACATTAATCGTTTCATTTTCATAAAAGTTCATAAATGAATAAAGAAGTAGAATCATGCCACTTCGTCATCCACCATGACTAGCACAATCATGCTGCACAGCATACTGTAGTTAGCGCTTTAGCTATCCATGTGCGGGGGACCATTGAGGATGAGCTCCTCAGCAAAATATTTCAATTTCAAGTTGGACTGACTCATATACAGTACATAATCTCCTTTACTCCACTAGAAGGCATGAACTCCATCTAATTTTTTTTTTTAAAGTGTTATGAGGTAAGTTTTGCTAAGTTGCTAACAATAATTCATATAACATTAATTTATGTATTAAGCGAAGTTAGTTCATTTTCTTTGCTAATTTAGACTAGCGCTGATTCCAGTGGCTAAGCAGTAAAGTCAAACTCCAGCTCAATTTTAAAGAGGTACTGGACACTTAAATGTGTTTTTTGAGCTGTAAACTAAATGATATGACTGTACTGTGACGAAACTCATCAGTGCTGGTGTTAATATTGACAAATTTACCATTTTTACAAAAAAAAATAAATAATCTGCATTTTCTGGCTAAATATGGCCCAAAGCGCCGTCAATTGCTGAAATAATTACAGATATCTGGCATGTGATTATAGCGGCGTAATATCCAAGTAGTGTCCAGAATGCATCAACAGCAGTCGTCCCTTATCCTGTACTATTTCAGGTGAGACAGTTCTGCTAGATCAGACTCATAGCTGTAGTCTGAGACTAAAGAAGTAAAGCTCAAACACTAATCATGACTTTGGCTGATCAAATAAATTTGTGTACATTTAATTTTTTTCCACACACTGCTACTTCGAAGCAAAATCAAATGGCATACAGGACGTGTGAGTCCTGCACAGCGAAACACACAGAGAGAGAATTCTCTCTATTACAGGAAGATCGTCATCGTTGAACTCGTAGGAAAACAAGCCCTGATTAACTCCAGCCCGGATCACTAAATATGTCAAACCTGTAAGGCAATATCAGTCTTGTTTATTTGTTCTACCACTAGGATATGATGAATTGTTCCGTAACAGTGCCATCTACTGCTCAAAACAAACATCAGGAGTAACGGGACCTGGCGTTCAACCAGGGAGTTTTTTTGGGACGCCGTAAGATTTTACAAATCCTTTATATGCATAAGGATTTAATAACAGGTTTATAGTAGAGATTACCCTGAAAAGATTTTGCAGTGCTGTGATAATACACAGTTAATTCAAAAGCAGTCCTATTTCACACTTTAGAATATTGCTTATTTCTCAAAACCATAGCTAAGTAAGGAATAAACCACTCCGTGTTGTGCTGTTCCAGAAAAATAATCAACAGCATGGTGACGTGATGAAGGAAAATGACTCTTACGTTGAAGTTGATTCATTTCCTACAACATCACCTTATTCATCTTACACCATTACACAATTACATTTTTTTTTATTAATGAATGAACGTATCATACTCCTTATCCATTTGATGTAGTGTTTGAACCATGAGTTCAAAAGCTCATACTGAGATTGAATGATTTTAACGAAATGCTTTTCCTAATTTTGCCATAAATACATTCTTTAATCTGTAATGTATCTGTCACCAAAATATTACATTATAAAACAACCTATAAACATGACTAAATATGACAGCCAGCTGGACGCTATGCAGTAATTCAAATTGCAAAGTTTATACCTGGTCAAACGTTCCGTTAAGACGGTGATATCTTAAATATTTTCGCTAATTCGCTTGACTAGCTGCACCAGATTTTTTTTTTTAAAAATGACACTTTATTGTAAAGATAATTAACTGTAGGTTTAGAACATCCAACTAGACTCATTTTGTGGTGACACGCCCCATTTATTGTTCATCTGGGAAACAAGTACGTTATAGCAGCTATAAACAGTCGTTCCCTCACCAGCCTCTCTTTTTTTCCTCTCTTAAAGGGCGAGTCATCAATTCTGGAGAAAGATTCTTAATACTCAGAAATGTTCCTTCGGTGCTCCTTCAGAAGCTCCACCTATAAGTCAGGGATGTGCATTGCCGAGGCAACGTCACTAATTACGAAACCCCACATCTCCATCCCCTGACCTAGAATACGCCCCCTGTTGCTGATTGGCTGGAATGGTGTTAAAAGTTAATAAGATGGGAAAAAAACGCTGAAACTTAACTTGGCGCACTGGAGACTCCTTCCATAAATGTTAAATCTCCTTAAGGATTTTTATTTGTTAAATAGCAGCACATTGAAGTGAAATAAAAAGATGAAAAAAGGCACAGGTTGCCATATAAGTGAGATCTAATTAGCGGAAGTTGAAAATGTTTTCCCAGGCTTAGAAAGTCACACAGATTACACCAACGCAGTCTGATTAGGCCTTTAGACAGAATTATACTGTATGTTGTTTTGCGTCATTACATTCCTTGACTTCCTTAGGAACCAACCAAATCAAATCCAAATTGTGTGTACATCTGTTTACATACAGACTATGGCTTTCAGTGTCACACACAATGCCTCAGCATGACTTTTTCACATCAACACACAAGACAACAATGAGAGGAAACATCAGCAGAGCTGACATTCATCCCTGTCCACCCAATCCTGCACTCGGTATCAAATCACCAGGCTCTCCACTTCACCAAGTCTCCTACTCTAAAGCCTCCAAGCACACTATTTGTCTGTGAAAGGACACGCTAGGTTTGGGACAAAGCCTTCTTCTTTGTGCTGGATCTTATCACCGTTTGTGCTGTGAGTTAGACCCGTGCGCTCGGGATAACCCAGGACGAAGCTGGCATCTTTTGTGGAAAAACTGAGCCACGTTTAGGAATCCTAAAATCCTGTTTTTACGCTCATTCTCTCATACTCTCATCGTGTGTCTTGAATTACTTCCAGAAACGTTTGCCTGTCCAGACTGTGGTCATACATGGAAAGTAGATTAAAAGTGGTCATCTTGTTGTATTCGTTTTCACATATTTGATTCTGAATTATGGATTTTCTTTTGACAAAAGTCAATTTGACCTTGCTTTGACCCCAATCGTGTGCTGTCATTCTGATGGGTAGGATTATAGCCCGTATTTTCCTTTACTAGCGCATGAGGAAATGATCTTTCATTAGTGGGGAAGGAATGAAGCTCAGTGTCATTACTTATGCAGGAAAGATGAGAGAAAGAGGACAACTGGACTACGTAAAAACTTTAGGGGTGACACGGTTTCTCCACGACTGAACCACAGATGAGCAGGAAACGATAGCAATTACACAGCGACCAGCTCAACAGCTCAGATGTCGGCTCGGGTCGAACCCTCCGCCCTACAGGAACCCTGGAGCGGGGAGATAAGGAGAGGGGCGCTGCTAAATTTACACAGGAAAAGCAGGAAATATGACAGTTTCCCTCCAGGACAAACAGCGTGAGGCAGTCAGGCTGGCCTTGGAGGGGATCCTGTGGAATACAGGGAGGAGGAAAAAAGAGAGAGAGAATGCAGGGAGTGAAGGAGGTCTCATCAGGAGGAATATACTGGAGGCTGGAGGAGTGAGGGAGCTGGAGGACCAGACTGACTGTGCATCTCGGCTCCCTTCTCCTCGCTCAGTCCGGACGGAGCGATGGCCGATAACAGCACGCATCCCATCCTGGAAATACTTCAGTCCTTCAGCACGAGTAAGACACTTCACTCTGTGCATCTCAGCACATTTCTCTCTGTTATTAAGAGCTAAAGAGTTTCAGGGCAGCACACAGATCTGCTTTTAGTGGATACGGAAAATCACTTAGCTGGGAATTTTACTACAGCCGACCACAAATACAAGACAGAGCTCAGGTATTTTTCCATTCACAGCTGCTATAGTCTAGGATTTCCTTTATCTTGTGAGCACCGGGAAACTGTTATTGGACCTGTTATTTTAGATTTCTGTCTGGGTTTGTCCATCTGTCAGGGCCTCGAGCCATTGTAGAAGTGCTAAAGCAAAAGTTTGTGCACTCTTACTTCAAAATAAAGGCATTAAATGCGAGTTTGGGTTTTGTCAACGTAACATCATTATCCTATATAACTGAAATGCTCATAAATATTATTAGTGTTATAAAGACGCTTTTGTCTTCCTATTTGCCTCTAAGGACTTTTTCTTGTTTCCTGCTGTTTGGTTTGGACTTTTTCAAATCTTATTTATGGCTTATTTATACATCATGGGGTCTCAGCAGGCTTTTATTAACTAATGATAGTATAATTACAGCTTGGCACCATGCAGATAGAATGTTTAAAAAAGGTGTCAGAAAATACTCAAACGTTCCTGGCCACCCTACCGTAGCTACATGTAGCTCCTAGGACAGAAAATCTGTTTTAATCAATCATGTTTCCACACTTCTTAAATCATAGTCTGTACACGATGTACTGGAATGTTCTTCTAGTATGTATCCTAGCGATTAATTAATGTAATTACTTAATTCATCTAATAGAAACCAATAATCACTAGAAGAAAAATGTAATCTTATCTCATGTTTAATGTTATCTTCTATGTTTCAGTGCTGTTTTTGGCAGCTATTGTGCTGCCTACTTGGACAGAACTCACTTGTAAAAAGAGATTTTTATCTCAGGTGGGTTAAAAAAATGGTTAAACAAATAAAGTATCTAATTAAACCCTAATTTCAAAAACCATAATAAATGATTTTTTCATGTTCTGTGGTGAAATTTTCAACTCCGCTCCCCGCCAGTAGTAATAATGTTAAAACTCACAAAGCCTGATGTAACACCATGACACCCCATTTGAAGTTCATTTATGTGCTTCCAACATAATGAGGAACAAAATTGCCTTGCCGCCACATAAACCTCATTAGCCATCTGAAAGCCGGGTTATATCTGCCTGAGCCAAACAGCTCTCCTGAACACTTCAGCAGAGCGGAACGGCACAGCACGATTCCTGACGGCTTCTCCCGAAACTTAGGAAACACAGCATAAGAGAGACACAAGAATCCTCTGCATTTGTTTTCTTCCTTAAGTCGTCTTTTTCCACTTTCTCTTCTGGCTTCTTCATTAGGGACCACATGGCGAGTTCGGTGCTGTGAAGTGAAATATAATACACCATAAAAGCAAGAAACAATTAAATAATTGCTAGTAAAAAAGACTAATTCAATGATTTACGAGTAATAAGATGGCAAGCATTGTATTGGCGAAAAAAGTATTGGCAATATATTGCTGGAATATCGCATTTTTCACTGCTGGGTTTCATTTAACAAAATGGCTCCCACACTTATTATCCAGCAGCTTATACCATAGCACTTGATCCAGCACGTCCTCATATCGTGCATTTTATTTCCCATCTATCAGTGTCGACAGTTATCTAACCGAAGCCCCGAAGTCATGATGTTGTATCACGTGTTGAACGTAGGTTAATTTATCGTACTATTTTGAGACAATTGAATAAAATAACACCAACGTTTTGGGTAATATGATGCACTCTCTCTCTCATAAAGCAAACATGCTCACGGTTCGAAAGAGAACCTGACCGAGCACTCATCTGCTACACTTCCAGCTTATTTTACGTGTTGTTCATCATCATTTTACCGCTACAAATTTGGTCCTTCCGATATCTCCTGCGCTGTTCTCCGTACAGTAAAGGGACGATACTATTGATGCATTAATAATGTCATGCTTACGTATTTAATACTGGGTTAGGGTTAATAATGCTCCTCATTTGAGCTAACATCCCACCAGAGAAGTCTGAACACCGCCTTTTGAATCTACATGTACATCCGGATTTCTGTACTGTACATATACTGTAAATTAAAAATGGACTGACATTTAAAAAGAAAATTTATTCTCATTTTATTGTCATTTCTCCTCCCTGTCTTCAGGAGACGTGATCCTTGCGTTCTGTATGTCCATGGTGGTGGGACTCCTGCTGGGTGCTTTGGTGTACGTGGTCCTCACTTGGATGGCGCGTCGGCGTGCATCAGCCACCATCACCCGCATGCCGTCTCCGCGCTCCTCGGGCCGCCCGTCGTCCCCCCGCACTCGCCCCGTCTTCGGCCGCCAGAGCAACACCTACGACCGGCGCAGCAACAACAGCCTGGCCAGCGCCGCCTTCTCCTTCCATCGGCAAGCCTCGTCTTCACCCATCGATCACACCGACCTGCTGGGTCGCAAGGACAGCTTCAGGGCCTCCACCTTCCACCCACTGATCCAGTGCAGCCAGATCGCCCGCGAGGCCGAGGAAGGAAACCACGGCTCCCTGACCAGCACCGCCGCAGCCACCGGCACTAACAGCACAGCCGGCTCCGTGGTCACTCCGCCGAGGCCCAGGCCCAGACCGGACTCCTTCTGGGGCAACAGCAGTCTGAGAGGCTTCAGTGTCACACAGACCCCTCCACCGGCCTATGACAGCGTCATTCGGGCCTATCAGGAGACCTGCACTTGAGGGATGAGGATAAAACGCCCCCTTGTGGAGGAGGAACTTGATCTCTTGCTGAATTGGGAGCAGCTTTACAATGCACGGTGTGAAAACAAAATCGTCATATTTTTTTTTACTTGCATTGAGATAGACGTCCAGAGAGAACGACTATATGATATGATTACTGGCATTTAAAGTGGACAGGTCACAATTACAGAACATGAGTCACACTCACTACCAGACTGTGCAATGAATGCAATGACTGAACGCTGATGACTCAACACGCATGCAGTCACTGTTATAAAAATATGTCCGTTCACAGTATGTTTTATTGACATCATTAATAAAAAAACTGATTTAGACATGACCGTGTGTTCTTATTTAATTAACCTCCTTCTACATCCTTCTATTACATTTTTTAATGCTTAACTGTAATCTATCCATTCTGAATGATTTGCAAATTAATCTTTCTAATTAACACATTCAAAGAATGAAACTGCTTTCATTGACTTGTTGGTCTGTTTGCACTTTGGTTAACCCTTTCCTACATTACCCACAATGCCATTCTACATGCTGATAGGAGAAAGGTGGACTAAAAGTACTAACATCTGATAAATTTTGTCCTGCTTTCTCATTTTTAATGTAAACTTCATACCAGTACACTGACCCTAAAGCAGTACATTTACAAGGGATGTTTCTAGGTATAAGGACCTCCATGCCACTAGAGGGCCAGGAAAGAACTCATGTTCTGAAGGATATTTTGGTGCTGAGATGATTTGCTTATGGATTTTTTTCCAATGATGTTACCAAGCTTTTAAAGGGTCCTTCATGAATTCTCCAGTTTGAGAACTATCACTGAGGTGGGTGGGAAGGTGGTGACCGAGTCGTTTAGGATCCCAGCAACAGCTTGGTTCTCTCAGTAGCTAGTATCGGAGAACAAGCACCATGATATGTTTTTACCACTCGTCAATCAAATAAACCACTCCACTAGTCCGTGGTGAACACGGCACACGACTGACGTGTATTCATACTTACAACGTTTTTGGGAGGAACTCTGATAAACGTGCATAGCTTACATCCTGACAGTGACCTGATGTTCCTCGCTGCACTGCCTGGATTTCCCTTTTCCCTGAGGAAGGCATTCTTTAACGCATCTGACCTCATGTACGGTGACCAGCAACAGCTGCAACATGACATCATTACAAACTCTGAATGAAGCCCGAATGTCTTTCTATTTAATAGACTACAGTAGGAATTTTTGTACTACACAAAGTACTGAAACGTTCACCAGAAAACTGAAACTGCAGCTTCTATCCATTGAAAACCAAAATAAGATTCTGTTAAATGCTAATAAACTAACAAATATGTGAAACTTCACTTCAATTAACACCCATAAACAGGATATGAATTACATTTCCAGCTCCAAGGTTTCTACAGGCTGCAGTGTTAACTATAAAATAAATAAAGACATAAATCAGTGCAGGAAATGTGCGAAATAATAAATCACGATATGTGATCACAGTACATCATTTTATAACCATCAGTCATTTAAACTGGAACTTTATCAACACAGAAAATGCTACTTGGAAAAAATGAAAATGAATATGAAACGTTTAGTATTGAGCTACTAACTACAAGTATTTATTGATATCTGTGGCTTACATATAATATGCGATTTAAAATGCATATACTTACTTCATATTGTTTACATATTGGTGTATTAATGATGTTATCAAGGAAGCTATCTGTTTACGTTGTATTCCTAGTTGGCTAAACCAGCTAGCTAGCAATCTAATGTTACAATTTATTTGACTAATAAAAATGAGCATTCACGGGCGTCGCCACCATTATAGCTGAGGGGGCGTGCCCCCCCCCCACATTTCATAATTATTCATTTGGAACCCCCACATGTAACAGAAAATATGAGTTCACCCAGCGCTGTTTCTATTGCATCGCAAATATTCCATTCCACTTAATGGATATGAGAGTACACACACCACTGAAATCCCACTCCGTTTCCATGGTTACCTACAACAAACCGCACGAGGTGAAATGACTCATCAGTACAGCCGCAGACTGTAAAGCTGCTCGGTACTGGAGGAGGTGACGTGACCCTTATTGCCTTCTCACAATGTCCAACTTTTGCTAAAACCTTATTCTTTTGTTATGCCCTCAAAATGAACCCTAGGCCACGTTACATTAATGTTCAACTAAACAGTGAAATATTAGGAGTCGCCTAAGCTTTGCCTTATTTACTGTAAGTAACAGGAGGGGATTCTTGGTTGATGATCAATT
>JAQQZR010000020.1:14042868-14056494 GCA_030068235.1 Notoglanidium macrostoma | reverse complement strand
AGTTGAATGAGGACTTACTGTTGAGTCTCTAAAATAGTCATTGAATTAAGTGACTTTTGTAGGTAACATTAGGTGTTGAACAACCTGTTAAAAATACACCAGAATGCAGGAAATGGCAACAAATTCATTAAAAAATGTCTGGGGGAGGATCCACACCCCCCCCGCCAGTGTGTGTCCCCCACCAGTGTGTGTCCACCCCCACAACCCCCCGCCAGTGTCGTCCCCCCCACAACCCCCACATACAAACACGTCTTACCGTTTACACGCAAGAGTACACTGCATACATCCACATTAAAAGCACATCATAATATTTTCTGCTACATTCCAGATTAACCACCTTAATTAAAAAAAAAGTAGTATAGGCCTTGTTTTTGTTTTTAATTAAAAAAAAATTCACCTACATGCAACAACCCTAAACTGCAAGCACTATGTATATGTCAAGATTATTGATATTATTTTGTAAAAATATAATAATAATAATAATAATAATAATAATAATAATAATAAGTTTTGTTGTTTTATTTCAGGTACTTTCTAACAATATAAGCATTTTTATTCGAAATTCATATATTCATATTTAAAGTCATATTTATTCATGTTTTAAAATGATTTATGCATGAAAGGGTTGATTCAATAAAGAAGACTCATTATTCATTTTCGATCATCAAAAAACCTCGTCAGTACCACAAGATGGCGCCGGACAGTGAGTGTAATATTCTCGTAAAGACGGTAAACACTCGACTCCATTTTTAAGTGACGTCATACTCGAGGGTTTACGGTAATTGCGTAGCTCGATATTTCGGAGGCTTCCTGTTTATTTTGGGCTTTTTGACTGCAACTGTCTAAAATGAAGGCTGGGGAGAGATTTCCCCATTTTCAATACATTTCATAAAAATCATAATTCTATAAAACAAGGTAAATTCTCGTATAATCTTATTTCATATGCCGTCGTTGGAGCTGCTTTAGGTCATGCTAACACAATCTGGCTAACGTTAACGCGATAACTGGCTAACATTGTGAAGTTTTGTCAATAAATATATATACTTTTCATGTCACGTCATTGTTACTCGATAAAAATGAACAATTAAACCTTTAACAGTTTTATCGGTCAGCTAACAGGACACCGTCCGAGATCACATTATCTCTAGTAAACTGGAGGTTGTATATCAAAATCCTCCCTGCTTTATATGAAGTGCACTTGCAGCCGTTCTGTCACTCCTTATATTAGTGCCCTACATAGGGGACAGGCAGCCATTTTGAATTCAGCCCTTGTCGTGTTGACTTAAATCCACTTTGTGACTTTTAAAGCTATCTGCATTGACATGATGTAAATATAGCTATGTTATTCAGGAAATACGTTTCTTGTAGACATTGTTGAAGCTTATTGTTTATTCATTTCATAATATTGACAGTAAAACAATAAATCTGTAAGCCACACAAGTTTATAAGCACATGCATGTACCTCCTTGAACTCTAGGGTTCATCACAGAGTCTACCTTTAACTGCAGAACCCCTAAGATTGCTTAATTTAATGGTGATATTTTTGCTTCTCCATCAACGTGCAGATGTCAGTCATCGCTTTGTGCCTGATCCCGTGTCGGAGGCTGAGCTCGATAGGTCCAGGCCTGAGGAAGGTCATCCCATGGAAAGACTTTCGTATGTCTTCCTGTACTCTTTTGAGGTTCATTATCATTGTTGTTATAATGTACAGCTGAAAAGTCAAAAGGTTTGCATACGCTTATTCAAAATCTGGGAGCACAACCTTATTAGAGAGTTATTAGAGTTATTATATTGTCCTTAAACTGCACACAGCTGTAACTTCTGGGTGATATATTTCTTTCTTTCTTGCTTGCAGGGAAAATCGCCAAAGTGACTGGTGCCATCGTACTGGGGTAGACATACTTTCTACTTTGATGTTTTTAAGCTCGAATAGTCCTCCTAACTTTAGCTTTAACTTTAAATGAATTTTAGTATGGGTCAAAAATGAGATGTGTGTTTTTTTTTGGCATCCAAAGGCTGTATGTGTATACAGGAAATTATTAATATGCATGAAAATAAACATTACACGACAATATATGACTTTTACTTCTCTGTCTCAAAGGTGTTTCCTTGAAAACACATATTAGGTGAGGAATAAAGTTGTATTGGATCGGAATAACAGTTCAGCCTTATAATAAAAGAATAACAGTAATTCTAACATGAAAAAAAATAATTTGAAATCATTTTTGTTGCCTTATTTTAGTAATACGGGATTTTCGCACAGGTCTGAAAAACTGGAATATAAATGAAAGTACTACTAGATCTGAATGAATATGGACATTAATAAAGCATTGTGGAAGATATGAAATATACATATTTTCCGTCATATAGACTCAAGATGCCATGCAGCCACCTCACAGTTCACATCTTCCCTTTTCATGATATAATAACCTTTAAGTAAGCTGTTCATATTCCAGAATATTCTGAAATTTGTTGATAATCGTGTCTTTTTGCGTTATAAACTCTGTCTTGGCACAGCGGCTGTGTTTTCATCACGTACGAGGTGGTCGCGCTGAAGAAGGCGGTCAGCGTCGACACCCAGGCTATTCTCCAAGAGAAACAGAAGTCTTATATCTACCTAACCCCCATCACTAGGATGGAACAGGAGACCCTTGGCACAAGTACGTTCCTGCTTTCATCACTGTCGTAACACCTTCACTGATAACCTTACTGTACAATAACGCCACCTCACACTGACTCATAGAGCCGAGGATCATTTCCTCTGGTGATATTCTACTCCTTTATAGGCTCTAAAACACATGCATCGGTGAGTAACACAACAAAGTTCCTGTTGCCTAAATATTGAGCTTAAACTTTTCCCCAGGTCTGACCTATAAAATCAGGAAGGAGCTTCATAAAGCAGCAAGAAAACTTATAGAGGTTTCATCACGAGTCCTCCACGGCCCCCCGGATGGTAAGGAGTTACACTGTTCCCTATGTAAATACAGTGCCTTCTGGACTGATTCATGAAAATGAGCGAATATTAATACCTAAAAAGAAAACACGTGCAATCACACAGGTATTTTCAGCTCAAACAGAGGTGTATCGTTTTGTTTCTTTTCCTACATAACACCAGTTTCAAGCTTCACCGCACCCTTACGATTATTATTCTGTGGCCCAGCAGAGAAAAGATCAGCATGTAATGTTTAACAGGATTAACACTTGTAGAGGAACTTTCTTACGTTTGCGCATGTGGACTTTGCTTTCTGATACAGATTACAGGTCTTCAGCAGGGTTCAAGTCCTCAGATGGCTAGAAAACACATTTTTTTCCCATCATATTGAAAACTTATATATCCTATTAGGGTATATTGGGCTGAAATTTCTTGGTAATTAGCAGGATTCATGATGCCGTCGATCACAAATTCGTGAAGCATCAATGGCCCACGTTCATATTTTGTAGACTCAGTTTTTTTTTATATTTGTTCCTATGCTGTGTGTGTGCATGTGTGTGTGTGTGTGTGTGTGTGTGTGTGTGTGCGCGCGCGCGCGCGTTAGCAAGCCTGAGCCATCTGGATTCAGATCCTCATGAGTTGGCTCTGTGGGTGTTGATGAAGAGAGCCCGCTCCACCGGTCGGCCCGAGCGCCTGCAGGCCGTACAGGACCTGGCACACAGTCACTGGCAGGGTGAGACAGACACGTGTGATGAAATGTACCACCAGCACTTATACAGCCGTGTCTTAAATCCTGTTTTTACGTTTCCTGTACTGACAAAAGCACAGAAAGCACCGAGCTCACTTATAATACATGTCTAGGGCGAGTCATTGAATACAGCATATTTATTCTCGCACACCGTCATGGACGTTTAATGACGCTTTACCCACTCACTCGCCTTCAGTAAGCTCTTTATCCTGGTCAGGATCCCGGCGGATCCGGAGTCAGTCCCTGGAACGCCGGGTGTGAGACGGGAATACAGTCTGGACGGGATGACAGTCAATCACACAGCACCATTCCCAATGTTAACAAATACCAAAATGTTACCCTTGCTTGGCTTACACTGTTCATTCAGTATTCATTCAATTTTTAAATCACAAAGTTACATAAGATTCTTGTGTGCTTTACAGTAATGCTCTGTACTTTAAAAAACAACAAACAAATAAGGACACGTTTGTAGCCTTAAAATGAGTTCAGTGACCAAGAAACCTGGAGAATAATAGTTTTTTATTTTTTTCAATACAGAGAAGCATGTCTGTGGTAATAATTCATAAATTAAACAGATTGTTTTTTCAATAGTATGCGGTTATCGGTTCTTAAGGAGTAGAAATAATATGAAATATTCTCTCTGGTACTAGACCTGCACCTGATTTCTGTATGAAGTCTATGTTAACTCTGTGGTCCCATTTAACTCCTGGTCTTTATGCTCACGTTGTGACTCAGTTTCTTCTCTGTGGATTCTGATTGGCCCTCTGACCTGTCACTCACAGATTACCAGTACCAGACAGCGGCTCAGTCTATAGACCAGCGCACGGCTATAGGCCTGGCTCGGACCCCGAACGTAGACCTGCGCTTCTTCCTTTCCCCACCTGCACTGCCTAAACTGGAGGATGTGAGTGTATATATCTATGACGCGTGTGTGTGTGTGTGTGTGTGTGTGATTGAATTCTGCTGCATTATGAGATCTCGTTGCCTGCGTTGGCGTTAATGCTGCTTCATGTTGTCAGGAGTTTCTAATAGAGGATGGTCTGAGGCAGCTCCTGGGCTCTCTGCCTCAGTCAGAGGTGGATCAGTGTGTGCAGTATTTCACCTCAATGGCACTGCGAGAGAGCACGCAGTCCCTCGCCTCGCAGCGGGTGAGCAACACACATGCATCTTTTCCAAGCAAAATCATAAAAGCATTATAGCACACGCTCACTGTGTTCAGCATTTTACACCACAGCACAGCGCTGTTGAGTTCTTCAACCTGATTGGTCAGAAGGTTGTTGATTAGTTTTCTATAACAGCAGCTACTCAGCAGTTGTAATCATGAACAACCTAGATGGCCTTGTGTATGTTGTTGACTTAACACTTTTTGGTATTTGTCATGATTGCAGGGAGGGTTGTGGTGTTTCGGGGGAAACGGACTGCCCTATGCGCAGAGCCTCACCTCCGTCCCGTCTGAGAAGGTGGAGACTTTCTGCCTGCAGGCCCTCGTACAGCACTCAAAGGTGCACACACGCGCACACACACACACGGACTCATCTACCGTGCTGTATTAATGTCTATAATCTTTACCACACAGGTCCTGAGTCATTGCGATCACATAGTGGCGAACGGAGGACTGCAGCTGTTACAGAGAGTCTACCAGCTTCGACGGGATTCGCAGAAGATTCAACGCAACATCGTGCGCATCATCGGGAACCTGGCACTGAACGAGAGCTTACACACAGACATGGTGCAGTCAGGTGCGGCTAAATCCTCACACACACGTGCAGCCACGTGGTCCACGCCGTAATATCTTGTTGGAGGTTTCATTTTAGCATTAACTATTTTTATTTATTACTGAACACGTGATACTTTTTATCCCTTTATAGTAACAGTTAATATTGTGCACAAACCTCAGATCCTCTTAATGGATACAGCAAGCCGTCGTTTCCTCACCGGACTCTCCTGATGAGTTTTAGAAAACGCAAACGAGCGTTGAATGAAATCCTTCAATCTGTTTATCAGATAAATTTGTATGAAGAAGGTCGCACACTTACCCCAGTTTACGTATAATTGTCAGTCTAGAGTATTTCACGTTCATGTAGGAAGGATTTTAATTGAAATACGTATAGTAGGTGTATGGACTCATGCATTTGGACGTGGATGCTGTGTTGTGGTGCCGTAGGTTGGTTGCCCGTCCTGGCCGAGATGGCGCGGTCGCCTCACATCATGCAGGCGTCCCACGCCGCCCGCGCTTTAGCCAACCTGGACCGAGACGCGGAGGTGCAGAAGTACCAGGACGGAGTTTACGTTTTACATCCGCAGTGTCGCACCAGGTAATCGATTATATCTGTATCAGTCATATATTTGGCATTTGCTTGTAAAGTAGCTGACTAGCCTCCTGCTCCTCCGTCGATCCGATCCCAGCCAGCCCATGAAGGCGGACATCCTGTTCGTACATGGTCTTCTGGGGGCCGCTTTCAAAACATGGCGACAGAAAGACTGCGACCTGACTGACGTTGAAAAATCGGCAGGAATACACGAGGATTACACCGAGTGCTGGCCTAAGGTACGCTCTACACCTCAGTAGGCGGTATTCAGGGTCTGGGTATCATGCAGAGCGCATCGATTTGTGCTTTTCTTGCATTCTTATCGGATCGTCTGACCCGCAGTCGTGGTTAGCAGCCGACTGTCCCAACCTCCGAATCCTGTCCGTAGAGTACGACACGCATCTGAGCGACTGGAGGGCCAAGTGTCCTGCTGAGAACCAGAGGTAAAGAAGGAACCAGGGGTTTGGATTGTACACCGGTCTCATATTTCTAGTGTAATCATTTGGAGGTGTCTGCAGGAAGTCTTTAGCGTATCGCAGTGAAGAGCTGCTGAGGAAGCTGAAAGCCGCAGGAGTAGGTGACCGGCCTGTGGTTTGGGTGGCGCACAGTATGGGAGGTTAGTCACCGGAGATAAACCAGCATTCATCGGGGTTTTTGTTTAAGCTTCATTAAAGTTCACACCTCCTGAAAAACCTACATGGTTAAAGGAAAACTCCACCCTGAAACACAGTGAAGATGGAAATGTTTCTGACGCGTTTGGTTTGAAAGTTGGTTCCTGTGAGAGGTTAGCGGTCGTGCGTCGCTCTGATGTTGTTATTGCGAAGTTAATGAGAAAAGAAAAAAAACCACCTCAACAGCTTCAAACCTTTCGTGGTCCCAGAATGCAATGCAGCTTTACAGAGACCCAAAAGTGCAAGTGAGCAGTCTAGAAGAAGAAGCTTTTGGATCTGTACATGCGAGGAGGTGATGCATGCTCATTTGTGTACGAAAATAAATACGTCCATTACAGACAGTGTAAACATCACCTCGCACTTCCATGTGCCCTTTACGTTGGCATGGATGTTACGTCATACATCCACTAGAGGGCAGCGTTGTCAGAGTCAAAAGATTCTGACAACAGCAATGTTATTGATAGATAGTGGATAGTGTAGAGGACGAAGTGACATCATACAGATGTTTACAATTTCGTATTTAATCGCGTAACCTCCTCAAAAAGGTCCTCCATTTTTTAAATTTCTTCATCCTGTCTTTCTTGAACTATCCCAGCCCAGACTGCCACCACGATGTCCGTTTCCTGCACGTATGCAGACGGGACGAGCGCAGCGTACGAACAGGAGCCTCCGTATCAGTATACGTGTTTTACATTGAGCAGAACCTTAAAGCGCCGCCGCATCATTCTCTTTAGGTGGAGATGAAGCGTGGGATAAATCCCACTGCACCACTGTCATCAGCACAGCATTGTGGGTAAAAGTGGAAACAATCAATGTGCCGAGGGAAACCAGAAACTTTCATTACAAGATAAATCTTGGACGTAGTTCACACACGTTAAGATCGTTTGTAATTATAAAGCTCATGTTACTGTGCATGTTGTTCAGGGTGGAGTTTTCCTTTTTTCCTTTTACACATGAACAGCTTCCTTTCAGTCTGAATGTGCTGTATGTACATGTGAGCTGCAGGTGCATGAGTAGTCCTGTACAGACCTGTGTGTGTGTGTGTGTGTGTGTGTGTGTGTGTGTGTGTGTGTGTGTGTGTGTGTGTGTGTGTCTGTGTGTGTGTGTGTGTCACTAGGCTTACTGGTGAAAAAGATGCTCTTAGATGCCTCTAAGGATCCTGAGCTGAGCTCCTTGGTGAAGAACACAAAGGGCATGTTGTTCTACAGCGTTCCTCACCGCGGCACGTTCATGGCCGAGTACTCGGTAAACGTGCGCTACCTGCTGTTTCCATCCATAGAAGTCAGGGAGCTCTGCAAAGGTCGGACCTGCCTGTTTTTTGTCCGTCACTTTTTAATTCTGTACTTTTTCTTCATTGCTGTTATTTCATTCTCTCACCTTTTTGTTGTTGTTGTTGTTGTTGTTGTTGCAGACTCTCCAGCTTTACAAGACCTGAACGAGAATTTCCTCAACATGGCGAACGACAGAGAGTTCAAGATCCTGAGCTTTGCCGAAACTCTGCCCACGTCCATCGGCCCCATGATAAACACGTTAGTGGTTCCTGCCGAGTCAGCAGGTACGGCAGCGCGTTGGCGCACTGACAAGGACTTTAAACGTGATGCTGCGGTCGACTTACGTGTAGGAGGTCTGACGTCCCTCCATTTCGCAATTCCTGCAACTTCGGATATCATTTCTACACGGCGTCGGTCACAGTGGACTACTTTTTAAAAGAAAAAATTTCCTTTTATTTGTGTAGCTTCTGTCCGGTTTATAAGATTAATTCATTTAAAACTGAATTCGTTTCATACGACAAACGGTGTCGATTAATTTCCTATAACAAACAGGTTTCCATGGTAACAGCTCATTCGCAGGGGCTCGTCCAGAGGACGCCCCAGATAAAGGAGTAAAAACGCGAGTAATTGTCGATACGGTGAAGTTTTCTGTAAGGAGATGCTGATTTAGCATTTACGGAAGGTCTCCAGTGCCAGGACGTCGCATGTAAGGGGTTGCTGGTAAGAGAGAGTGAAGGAACTACTGTTTATAGCTGCTATAATGTAAGCGATAATTTTGTCGACGTTGCACAACATTAAATGCAACTGTACAGGGTTAGACGTTATGATGTGCTTAATAAAATTAGTTTTCACAACAAAAAACAAATCATAGGCAAATTGCTGTAGTGTAAGAGGAATACAATAACACTACGGGTTGTGCTGTCATGAGTAAATAATCAACTCCGCGGTAGTAGCAGGAACTCCGCTTCATCACGCGCAACATCAACATTGATTATCGTCCTACAACAGCATTCATGTTTTATTCTTTACATTACATAAAAATGCGTCCAGCGCTGTTAATAGAGAATCTATTCACAATCTCGTTGCACCTCTTGCAGATCTGGGTATCGGGGACCTCATAGAAGTGGCCGTCGATCACCTGAACATCTGCAAACCCGAGAAGAAGGAGACGTTCCTCTACAAACGGAGCTTGCAGTTCATTCAGGACGCTCTTGGCGGACAGATGATCAGCTGAGAGTCCGTGCCAACGTCATTCTCATGTCTACTGGTTCGCTTTCGTTTTGTTCACAGATCCTGTCTGACCACTACGTCTTTTCCGTTTCATTTAAACTCCTTGACGACGCCCTGTTACCGTTATTATTTATTTATATTGACGCTTTGCACACTGTTGTGAACCAGATGGAGGATGGCAGTCCTGCTGCCTCACCAGACTCCATGTTTGGTGCCACTACCTCAAATATATCCGTGGATTTTAATCATGCAAACAGTATTTTTGTGTACATTAGTGTTATTAGAGTACGAGTTCTTGATGAGAACTTAAGTGCCAAAATGGATCACCAGCACAACAAATAAAGTGTCTGTGCGTGTGTTATCTGATGAGTGGAGTCAAGAGAAAATGATAATCTTTATGATAATGAGAAATTACGGCCGAGTGCAAAAGTTGACAAGGAATCAGACATAATCGTGCGAGATACTTTCACCACCATGAAATGGATTGTTTCCTGTAACAGCATGTCCTGAAGTGTTTTATTTAAAAAAATAAATGTCTCTGTCCTGAAGACTTTCCCATGGCAGTGTTTACAGCGTTCCCTCTGACTGTTACAAAGCACTGACGCTGGAGACTCCTTCCATAAACAGCTCCTTGCAGAAAACTTACCATATCAGTGGTTTTATGTAGGTCGGCTACTGTACGGGTCCCTGTGAATGAGCTGTTACTATAGAAACGATAAGGCATTAGAACGAGCGTGTAGAATGTAAACGTCAGAGAAGTTCTTTCATGATCACATGTGGGCACGGTCTAGACTAGACATGGCTTCAGTGTGTTACGTGACGTCTCTCACACACTCATTCACACCTAAGAGCAATGTTGAGTGCTCAATTTAAACTTCAGCATGGAATGGATGGATGATTAGATTGGATAGAATAGATGGATGGATGGAGGAATGAATACATGGATAGATGATCCTGAGGGAAATTGTGGTGTGAAGTGATTGTGACATCTGATGATGACTAATTTAGTGGTTTCATAGTAACGGAGTGAATACTTATACTATCACAGCTTTGTAAATCTTTACGTACGTTTTCTTCTTTCTATATTATGGATTGCTGTGATGTTACAAAGTACACCCAAGTTCTTAGATTTAGATTTTTTTCCCCTATAAATTAGATTTGAGTTGACCTTTTCTCCATTCACAAAAATGTGGGGAGTAGAAACTTCTGCACGCCAGTTTTAATATACTCCAGTACAGAAGAGGGCGCTGTTGTAGCAGTGTCGATTCAGTAATAAGCGACAAAAAACAGCAGGAAAATAACACTGGTTCCATTTGTAAGTATTTTACTCTTAAACAAGAACAAAAAAAAAATTTTTTTTCATTGAGCAAATGTACAGAGACGGTGATAAGGGCGGATATTATATTGAACACGCGAGTGTTTGGTGAGCGATGATGCTCAGTAATTATATAATAGCTAGCGAACACGACAACGACAACAACTCCTATTGCCCGTGTATACAAGGATTTACGGTAACTCACACCAAGTGCTTTACTTAGTTTTTATATTTCTTGAAAATTGTATTTTTACAACTGAATTCACTTAAAAGGTTTACATATTATAGGAGGTGCTTTGCACGAGCATATCGTTTATTTTAGTAATCTATTTAAATAAAATTATTTTTTAAATCCTAATTACAAGCTGATTTGCTAAATATTTTGCATGATATATTTACGTTTAAAACGTTTTCTGTGGTGAACAGGTTTATCCAAAGACGAGCATTTTTATTTGAGGAATTTTGATAATAATTTGAGATTTTAACCAAAACGGATGAACAGGCTTCCTTTTCCTCCTGCCCAAAAGTGCCTCATGGTTACCGTAACACCCGGTATACACGCGCATTACCCCCCAAACAAGCTAACGTTAGTGAACTATCCAGCTACATAACTTTTATTTAATTGTAGACACACATTCATCCTTTGTGGTAAATTAAGTCATTGTTGTAGTCTTCAGTTATGCTGAAACTCTGAGTTCTACTCAAATTTTATAACTAATATTGACTCTATAACTTCACGGTTGCTAGCTAGCTGATTAGCATTATGTTGACTATTTTACTAATGCTGTTTTTGTTCCTCTCTCTCTACACAAGGTCGCTTATTCAGAGGATTTGAGCTACGACTTGAGTTTGTTGTTTGTTTTAAAGATGGTGAACGTGTTAAAAGGAGTTCTTGTGGAATGGTAAGCCTGGTCTTTAACCTCATGACTGTTTCATAGCTCATCCTTATTGCTTAAATGTACAGTAGTAATAACAATTCAGCTTCTTACCTTAAACCACAGTGATCCTGCCATGAAGCAGTTCCTCCTGTACCTGGATGAGACCTCGGCTCTGGGGAAGAAGTTCATCATTCAGGACCTGGATGATACACACGTTTTTATTCTGGCTGAAGTTGTTCACATACTGCAGGAGAAAGTCGGGGAGCTCATGGACCAGAACTCTTTCCCCATCACCCAGAAATAAACTGCACACACTGCACATTTCTCTTCTCCCTCTTTCTGTTCTTGTGTATGTGGGGTGAACTTGGGGCTGGAAATGCCTCCGAATCCCCGATTCTCATGAACACATTCAGAAGATATCTGTTTTTCTGCTGTGAAACATTAGGTGTCCTGCTATAGTATCAGTACATCTTTAACTTCATGATTATGTACACTGATTAGTGTCTGTCCAACACCTATAAATGTCCATCTAGGGTTTATTTTTTATTTTATTATTATTTAATTAAATTCATGAGAGATCAGATACTCGTGTCCATGAATGTGCTTCTCATCTTGCTTCTTGATTTAAACCGTATTCATGTAAATAATGTACTTTGTGCTTGATTTTAATGAGCTTTTTTTGCTTGTGGTAAAGATCTGAGGTCATTGTCTGAGAAATAAATAAAAACAAAGCATCAGGAGATCTACTAGTCCATGGAGAATATAATATTTATACCTGACATGTTTGTTGTTGGCAAGTTATTTCTGCACTGGTAACTCCTATTCACTGTTACGACTCCAAACTATACATAACGTTTGGCAAGTAACAGAAGTTGATTATGGTTTTGCAGGACGACATTAATAACGACTTGGCCTCGACAAAATGAAGTCGAGAAGCCGTCACACATATAGCTAGTAAATTATTAGAATAACTGTGTGGTTTATAGCAAATGAGAGTTGAAAGACCTGGAGTCCAGCAGCTCACTTTGATCAGTTCTTTTTGAACTGTGTTCAAAGTAATATCACTGACCAGGGTTGCCAGATTTCAGCTTCATTTTGATCTCAACTACATCTCAAAATCCACTGGATCTGAATCTAGCCTAACAAGTGGGGAATTAGAAAAGGGAGACATTTTCTGATAATCCTCATTTCCGTCTTCCAGTTTTTACAGTAGATCTTACAATAGAAATGGTTCTGTACATCATAGACACCCTCTGCATTTACACTTTGCCTTTGTTTAGGGAAATTTATTCTGATTATTTGTTATAAAACAAGGTCTTGGCTTCAGTAAACACTGTTCTAGGGTTCTACATAGAAACTTTAAGGATTCGTTCAAGGGGACAAACTGAAATGCTTTCAGAGGTTTCAGATTCAACTTTTGTTTTTCTAAGAGTGTCCAGATTTATGCACTATATTTATTTACTAGGTTTATTTATCAAAAATCATCTTTTTATTTACCAGATTTATCTGACATATATATGTAACTTGCAATATATTTATTTCCCTGATATATTTACTAGATTTATCTGTTTATTCACCAAATTTATATTTTTCTGAATTAAAACTGGGAATAGACACATTGCTATATTTATAATCTTATTTATGTAGACACTATATATCTATGTTCTTCAGATTAATTATCCGTCTTTCAGCTTTTTACCAGATCTATTTACCAGGTTTATCTGACAGATTAATTTCTATACCAGAATTACTCATAATAACGTGACAGTTTTGGGGACATTTATCTGGTGCCCCTGGGTGCTTAAAAATGCTTAAAAGCCTTAAAATGGCCAAAACATTTGCTGGTTACTGAAATTGAGGTTCAATCTACTACACACTGAAAAAAAGGACTAGTATCTGTACGTTTCCTTGTCGCTGTAGTGGTTCTGTTATCTTTTATACCTTTAACATGCTGGAGAGCAGCTGGAAATGTGGATGCAGTGTAGCTTACCTTTATAGAGCTACATAACTGGACTGTAATTAGGCTATAACTTTTAGAGTAAAGCTTTAAAGGGCACTGCAGTGACAAGGAAAAGTGGAGTTTCTTGTGAGAGTGTATAAACAGTGTATAAATAAAGATTACTACAATCACTGTTAACTGTTTGTGGGATGACTAGAGGGCTCTGTCCCAAACAGCACACTTCTTCCTGCTGAAGTGTGTGTATGTGTGTGTGTGTGTGTGTGTGTGTGTGTGTGTGTGTGTGTGTGTGTGTGTGTGTGTGTGAGAGAGAGA
>JAQQZR010000020.1:14028317-14040344 GCA_030068235.1 Notoglanidium macrostoma | reverse complement strand
TATATTCATTAATTTATATGTGAATATGTATTGCTTATATGTATAATAATTATAAACAATAATGAGAGTATATTTTTTTTATATATTTAGATATACCCAAGGATGCTTTGTAAAGCAATCAAAATAATATAAATAAATAAGGAAATGTGGCATCAAGTAAAACTAATTCTATTTATATATACATCTGTTTTTTACATTTGTGTCCATAATATGTACATTTTTTAAATACTGTGTTGTCTTTTAGTTTGAAACTATGAATATGACAACATATGATCCTAATCTACATATTAGTGACTTACATGCAATGCATTTGTCCTGTGTGTGTGTGTGTGTGTGTGTGTGTGTGTGTGTGTGTGTGATATAAAATATTTATGGATTATATACTGTGTGTATATTATATATATAATGACCTATGCAGTAAGTGCAGTGTGCTTCAGTACTGATAGTAGATGTAGTAAATAATAAGCGTAGTTTCCAGAGAAACAGTATGTTTTGGACATTATCATCTCTGCAAGCAAAATTCTGTCTGTAGGAGGTGAAACTTTTGTCTATAACGCCTTGTTTCTCTGACATGTTGTGTACTACACTTAATCTCTCTCTCTCACACACACACACACACATACACACACATACACACACACACACTCATGTTATGTAAAGATTTAAGCTAAAAGTTAGAACTGTATAAATAAATTAAACATGTTAGGGACCACCCATAAGTAAAAGATATTTATTTATTTGTTTGTTTGTTTGTTTGTTTGTTTGTTTTATTCACTCTTAGGGAAAAAAATCTAGAAACCTTAAGGGTTCCTTAGGCGTCCCTTTTTGGGCAACCTCTCTTCCAGACTAGAACTCTTTTGTGAAGCTAAGAAACATTAAAGATGCAATAGTCATTTTTTTAATATCTTACTTGTATATGTAACCTGGAAGATGTATAGAACATGATAAAAATATTCATTATGCCATCGCCTTAGTAAAAGTGAATGCTAGTGAGAAAATCCATTTGGAAAACTGATTTCCGGTCCGGAATGCTTGTTTGTGTTTGGATGCGCTTCCTGTCAGTCATTATATAGACACTGTGTAAGTCTTGTGGGTGGAGCTTTGCGAAGACAGGCAGAAATCATTCGAATAATCTTAAAAAAAAGGACTAATCTTATTTAATGCAACTTAAAGCAAAGAAACTATACGATGAATTCGTTTTTTTCTAAAGCATGTGCTTCTTAATTATTAACTCTGGGGTGTTTTTTTTTATGAATGTCATTCCCTAAATTTCCAGCTTTCCATTTGTTTATTCTGTGTCTTATAATTTCCTTCCTTGGTTTTAGTGCGTACTCGTTCCTGAAGTTCATGACCGTGTGGATCGTGGTGCTTTTGGCTGACTTTATTCTCGAGTTCAGACTGGAATACTTGTGGCCCTGCTGGCTCTTCCTCGGCACCGTTTACACCACGTTCCACTGTCACGGCCTGGTACGCACGTCTACCACACGTCTATCACATTCACGTTGTTGCAGTCCTATCATCACACACATATGTGTATTTCGAAATGACGACTTTACTATTTCTATAGTGAAACACTGTATAATAACCTAATATGAAGTCCTTATAGGTATTTCACAGATCTGTAGTTAATTCATTAATGATTGTAGGTTGTTTCAATAAAGTGCTATTATACCACAGCACTGTTGAATTCTCGACTCTGATTGGTGTTGATTAATTTTCCTTAACAGCAGTTCTGGCAGTCATTCAGCTGCAAATCACAGCTTTATATTAATGCCCTTGTTATTGACTAATATGTTATCGTTGCTATAGCAACAGCTCATTCACAAGGATTTGCACAACAAATGGTCCACATAATCCAAGACAAGATAATAAACTGAATAGAAACTGTTATTTAACAAAGAAAAATGTGTGTAATCACAGATAAGGTGATACAGTTTTCTGTGAAGAGGCTTTAATTCAACATTAATGTAAGGAGTCTAAAATGTCAGCGCTTTGTAACGTGAATTTTTCTGACATCTTTCTGGTTTCTTGGTAACATGTCACATGAACACACACACACACACACACACACACACATATGTATATATATATATATATATATATATACAGTATATACTGTTTATATATATTTTTGTCTTAATAAATGTTACCAGGAACTCATAGACATTAAATGTATCAATAAACGGATAAAAAAGTACTGAGAAACTGCAGTTTGATTTGTTTCCTTGCTGCTTTCCTAACCCTCTAGATACTCTCACATTTAAACAAAGCTGTCCTTTATCATTTACTTAACATTTTTATATTACAATCTTCACATGTTACTTGATCTTTCAGTATCTGACAGTTCTTTTATTTTCTTTTTTAGGCCATCTGTATGGTGTTCGTGTGTGCTGCCTTTACACTGGATATATTCTGTTTAATTTTTGTACCGCTACACTGGCTGTTTTTCGCAGCCAGCACATACGTGTTACTCAACTACATATGGCACACAGGTGAGTAGGAGAACATCCTCACTGCACAAACGTAACCGGAAACCTCACTAATGTGATTGGTAGCATAATTTGTTTTCACTAACCCTATTACTGCATACAGAGTTAATAGAGCAGAGCAAATTTCCAGTGTTGGATTTTCAAAAAATCTCCGTTTTCTTTTGTAGAGAAAGGCATCTGCCTGTCAACTGTGACTTTATGGATTCTTCTCGTGTACACGGAGACCTCACTCAGGCTGAGAGACCTGAAGAATCCATACGCCAACCTCTCTCACCTCTTTGCTGCACACTGGTACGTCGTCATTTTTCCAAACCAAGTTTCAAGTACAGAAACTTGATCACCAGTGTTTATAAGAAAACAAACAGAATGGTGTGGAAAAGGAAGTGAGTTGCAAGGCTGAGGTTTATTTCTTTCTAGCCCAGACTGTAGATGTAGCCTTCACGGCTTCAGTAACAGCCGTGTCAGGTGATTACACAGTGACGCGAACACTAGGTCTAGATCTGATCTCCATTCGCGCTATTTTTTACACACATCCGTAACACGTCATCAGCGTTATCTGAGAAGGCCCACGTGAAATACAGTTGAACAAGGTGGATTATTTACCATCATAATAGGTGCCTTTGGAGGTGAAACTAAAGGTAGACTGACTAAACACACATTATCCAAATTACACTAAGAGGACAGATAACCGAGTCATTTTTCAGTTTCAATGAGTTATTTGAATGAGTCTGTTGTTTGGTATTTGGAGGAAAACCAGCACAAGGCCAGTCAAAAACGTTAGAAATCACGAATTCAGTGAATTCAGCGATCTATCTTCAAGTACAGTATGTGTGTCACATCATTCTGAGTATTATTCATAATTATTGCTCAGTTTCATTGTTGAGCTGGTGATAGATACAGTATTAATGTCCTTCTTTAACTGTGCAGCATTGGCTATCCATTGGTGTACATGGGATTTGATGCAACATGCTATTTCTCCGGCATTTTGAAACTTCGTACACAAAAAGCAATTCAGAGTGAAAACGACTTGCACATGCATCTCCTTCAACATCCCCTACCTCCATACACACAACTCTACCCAAAACCAGGGGTGGAAGGCAAGCGGAGAGTCCGATTTATTTCTTTATTCATTACTTATTTACTAACCATCGAGCCAAACAGACCTTTTATCGCAATGTTTTATTGTTCCTCCAGAATCTAAATGGAGGACCAAACCGGGGCCCATGCAATACCCCTGTCATAACGACGCCATCATATCAGAGGACAAGCAGGACCTCGAGGACTGTCTCCAACTCCACAGGCTGCAGGGGAGGATGGAGAGAGACGTAGGGGACGCCAGGATAAGAGAGCCGAACCCTCAGCCTCCAGGATCTAAGCAGCACGGAGCCGAACGGCTTTCCGACGTTCACGAACACCTACCTCATGAGGAGCAAGGCGGGAAAGCTCAGAGAGCCTCTAAAGGTCCCCAGGCTAAACTGCAGAGGAGCTCGGTGAACCTCGTAACCAGCAAAGCGGAGAAGAAACTCAAAAACCCAAAAGCCATCAACTCCAACGGAGACACAGGAGAGCGGAGCGCAAATATCCAGGGCCTTCACAGTCCTCATGCTGAGCAGATCTCTAAGTAATACACAGATATTTATATATATTTTCAGCACATATGCTGCTGGTGCGTCCACATTTACATTCTTACTGATGAAAGTGTCAGTAAATGTTCCACACTGTGGTCTACAATAAACTGAATCATATTTTTGAACTATAAAACAAAATTTCATTTTGTTCTCTTTAGCCCAACAACACTGGCTGAAGATTTATTAAGCAAAAGGTTCTTAAAGAAACCACAAGTTCATTCTTCTATGTTATTACTAAAAGAAAAAAAATGGCACTTTTATTTATAGGAGTGTGAAAGGACAACCATATTAAGCCATTCTAAGAAAACTGTCACAAATTCCCTGTCTCAGCTTGGTTTTGTGCTTTATTCATGTCATATGCTTGTTGTTTGTTTGGATTCTAGTCCTGAGACTCCGCCCCCTGCCCTGTCATTGGTGTGTTACCCTATTGTGTCCACCTGTTCTCTGTTATCTTGATTAATCTGTCTATTTAAACCATGCTGTTTATGCCTTTTGTTGTGATGTCACATTTTGCATTACCTTTGAGCACTGTTGTCTGTTGTCTAAGTTCTGTTCCGTGATATCTGGTTCTTCGGAAACCGGTGGTTTTCGCTCATTTCCTTGTTTTTTGATTAAGATTTATCCACGTTCGAGGTTGTATGCTCGTTCTCTGCCGACCGCTTGGAATATTGATAAAGATACTGGATTTGCCGTACTAATCAAGCTGAGTATAAACACACTTGTGTCCTGCTTTCAATCACTGTAGAAACGGAAAAAAAAGACAAATTAAATAAATCAACAAACGTATCAGGATCTAAACAGCGGACAGGTTGACAACCAGGAAATAAACTGATAAATAAACAGAGGCTAGAATCAAACTAAAAGCACATGGCTCGATATCAGAGCAAAACAGAACTGCATCGTGTGCTGAGAGAGGGAATTCGTGAAAAAAACAATGTGTAAATCACGTAAAGCTTGTCTGTGACATGAAACGCTGGATTATAATATCAATATTGTGGACTAGACATTTTTCCAAAAAATGGTTTTGCAGATATCTGAGGTATTATTAAGTAATATTATTAAGTTATATTATTAAGGTATTATTAAGTAAATGGGGGCATGTTGTTACAGGAAAACAATCAATGATCAAGTGAATTCATTTGTTTCTAACAGCATGTCCTGTAGTGTTTTACTCCTCTTATACCACAGTGATTACATTTTTCATGAATTAACAAATGACACATCATATATTTTATCCATATTATTGTTACACTGAATGTTCTGGAACTTCCAAGAAACAAGTTAGTTCCTGTTATCACTTATAGTATTTATAAGATTTAGCATCCATTAGAAGGAAAATGGAAGTAAACCAAAGTCTCATAAAGTATTTAAATGGCTCATTATCGTGTCTACCAGAGCCGCTAATAAACCTTCACTTTACATTAATATATGTCACAATATTGTAATTTTCTATTAATAAATGAACATGTTCACAGGAAAAGAACCGTGATAGAAACAGGCTCATGCTGCGTCCATTTATAGACGTCCAGATGTGAGAGTTCACCATCTGATATTGACCAGCTGTGATACCATCCAAACTGATATTTTAAGTGTTATTATACAAAATAGAATTTTTTTACCCAACTACACTTTCAAAAAGTGGTTCCTCATGTGTCATCTGCATAATTTATGCTTTTTGACCTTCATTGATTGACATCTTGGTACTCACTGATCAGTTGATTGGATATTATTTTTTGTACCCAACATTTTTTTTTTCATGTATCTTTAATCTTAAATGTGACACTGCATCCTTGCTGCCATTCTGTTAACACACCTCAATACTTGTATTATAATATATCTGATATTATAATGCGGTAAAGGAGAGCATGGTGTATGTCTTCAGGCTGGAGCAGGAGATGAGGAAGCTGAAGCTGGAGCTGCAGACGAGCAGACAGAACGAGCAGGAGTTACGCAGTCACATCTGTAACCTCACCAACAGCGAGAACAGCCTGCGGCCCGAAGTCTCGCTGCTCAGACACGCCAATGAACTTCTACACAACAAGTGAGTGCTTTCTTCCAACTCCCACCATTAAATCAGCCACTGAAGTGCGAAACGTCCGGTTTCTCCAAAGCATTGTAAAGTTATTGCAACAGTGCTGTGTAAAAAAGGTCTTATAGAAAACTTGTATAATTATAAGAAAGTTAAAAATTAAAGAAAATTCTAACAATCGCCCATTTCAGTTCTAACAGCTTTATATCATTTATATATATATATATATTTTTTTTTATTTAACTTTATATTTACTTCTCTTTTTATATTACTGTACAAGGAAGTCTCTGTGCAAGTTGTTACTATAGAAACAATAACATGTTAGAATGACTTTTTTTTTGCAGCTGTAAAAATAATCAACACCTTCTTCTGATATACTGATATATATATATATATATAGTCCTCTCCAAAAGTATTGGAACAGCAAGACCAGTTCTTTTCTTCTTTTCTCTTGCTTTGTTTTGCTATACAATGAAATAATTGGGTTTGAGAACATAAGACAATAAGACGATAGATCAGAATTTCAGCTTTCATTTCCTCATATTTATAACTAGATGTGTTAAACAAGTAAATAATATTTAATATTTGGTTGCATTTCTCTCACTTGCACTTGCACAGACACACTGACATCACCAAACTGTTGCATTCTTCTTCTGTGATGCTTTTCCAGCCTGGTTAGCGCAGCAGTTGTTGTTTCAGTTGCTTGTTTTGGGGGGTTTCTTGCTTCAGTCTCCTCTTCAGGAAGTGAAATGCTGCTCAGTTGGGTTAAGGTCTGATGATTGGCTTTGCCGGTCTAAAACCTTCCACTTTCCCCCTGATGAAGCCCATTGTTGTGTTGATGGTGTGATTGTCATGCTTCCTGATGAAGTTCCTCCCAATTTGCAAGCCCAAGCCATGACACTACCTACACCATGCTTGACCCATGAAGTTGTATGTTTTAAATCATAAGCAGATTCTTTCTTTTTCCACACTTTGGCCTTTCAATCACTTTAGTAGAGGTTAATCTTGGCTCCACAACTTTTGTAGCTCATCTCTGCGAATTCCAATCTGCCCTTCTGGTTCTTACTGCTGATGAGTGGTTTGCATCTTGTAGAATGGCCTCTGTATTATTCGAACAGTGGACAGCGATGCCTTAACCCCTGCCCTGTGGAGGTTGTTGGTGAGGTCACTGACTGTTATTTTTGGGTTATTTTCTTCACAGCTCTTACAAAGGTTTCTGACATCAGCTTTTTTTCCTGGCGTGCATTTTCAGTGTCTGGTTTCTTTCTCTTTCAGGACATTCCAAATTGTTGTATTGGCTATGCCCAATGCTTGTGTAATGGCGCTGATGTATTTCCCCTCTTTTCTAAGCTTTAAAACGACCTGCTTTTCTCCCATAGACAGCTCTCTGGTCTTCATATTGGTTTATCATTTGTAATAATAAATGCAGTCTTCACTGTTGAAACCCAGGGCTTAAACCTGATTAAACTAGACACTCAGAGCTACTGACTGATTAAACAATCAGTCTAACAGGATGACAAGACAACATCTGGCACATGTGTTCCAATATTTCTGATCACTTGAAAAATGGGTGGGTTTAAAGAAAAGGTGCCGTGTTTTAAATTATTTACCCGATATGATGTAAATACAAGTTGAACGTCTGATCTATTGTCTCATGGTCATCTTTTGATGTTGAACCCAAATTTCCTTAATGTATAGCAAAAACAATAGAATGGGCCTTGCTGTTCCAGTACATTTGCAAGGAACTGTGTATATATAATATAAATATATTTTAGTCAGGTTTCTATTGTGTAAGAGGAATAAGACATCAGTAACTCAAAATGGAGTATTGTATTCTTTACTTAAATGATCTCTACAACCAAGTCATGTGACACACAGGTCGTTAAAAGGGAACATCCTATTGTCCATTCTGCCTGTTTAATGGTTATTCTGGTGATACAGTTTGTCCATTTCTTTTCCTCAGGCTTCAGTATCTGAGCAAATCCAGGCAGAAGGACAAGCAGAGTTGTGCCATGTTGGAGAAGAAAGCCAGAGTGGAGTCAGAGAACAGATTATCTGTAGAAAAACAACTCGCAGACGTTCGGTCCCAGAAATTTGACGAGGCAGCTTTTTTACTACGTAATGCTTCGAACAGGTATAAAACAAAAAGTATAACGTGAACAGTCAGCTTCGAATTCTGGAGATATTCTGTACTGAAGAGTGGTTTCTGATTCCTCACATCAAAGCTCGGTGTTGCCATTTTAGTGAATGGATGTTGCAGGGGTGCCAAAAATTATGACAGTAATGTTTTGTTGAAGAAAAGTTAAGACTTGAAATGTTCTTCAATTACAGGTTAGATTGCTTTCATATTTTCAGTGTGAGATGAACCCAATTCACCACAAAGACATTTTTAGGTCACCTTTCCTCACTCATTTTATTAAAAGGTGCCAATAATTTTGCAGGTGACTGTACACTTACAAGCACAACGAGATTTATTATATTGCAATGCTGCTGCTTGCTCAATTGCACATCAGTGATTGTTTTTCCTTTCCCCTTTCTTTGCATTTTTCTTTCAAATGACAAAAAAAAAGCAATGTTTAATAAAATGATCCAGTAATCCAGTGTTTACGGTGATGACTCGGAGCAGCTCGTGAAGCCGTGGTGCTGTGTGTCGGCTCACACTTGCTGTGTTTTCTCCTGTCCACTAGGCAGGAACACAGTGAGACGCAGCTGTTAAGGAAAAGAGCTAGAGATCTAGACACAGAGTACAAACAGCTACAGCTGGACTATCAGGGGAAAGACAATCGAGTGCTAGCGCTAGAAAAAGAAGTGGAGGTAACGTTTGTGTTTCACTAACATTGCTCGGACGACGCCTCTTCGTTTCGTTTGTGGTTTCGTGTCAACATCGTTGTGTTTGACATCTGTGTATATCGGTGGTTTGATGTTCATTTGTGCTTCAGGCAGGGGCTTGACTCATTGTGCTTGTTCTGTGTTTGGTTTGCTTCATGTTTATGTTGTCTGTGATTTTTTTTTTTCGTGATGTATGGTTCAGCTGAGTGCAAAAGTTTGTATCCCTCATTACACAACATTTAAAAAAAACTGATGATTTTGCTTGGGGCCAATAGGTTGCGTTGTCGCCTCGTATCTCTGGTTCGATCCCGAACTCAGGTTACCGTCTTTGTGGTGTTTCACATGTTCTCTCCGTGCTCTCTAGTTTCCTTCATCTTCAAAAAACAAGCCATTAGTTAAATCGATGACTAAATTCTCCTCTTAATTGCCCCTAGACATGAATGGGTGTAGGAGTGTGTACAGATGGTGCCCTGTGCTGGGCAGAAGTGCCAATTCTGTCTTATATCAAGTATAGCCCAGGATACACTCCAGATCCACCCGGAACCCTGACCAGGATAAAACACCTCCTGAGGATGAATGAATGAATGAATGAATGAATGAATGATCATCTCCTTAACACACACACCGCAATTATTTTCCAACTTGTGATGTCTGTGAAACTGAACATACTGTCTTGTTGCTGTAAATGATATTTTTTAGTCTTAAGGGTGTACAAACTATTGCACTTTGTAAGTGCCATATACAGCATAAAGCATGCCTTTCAAGACCCAAGCCATTTTTGTTCTGTGGCTCATTTGTTCCCGGAAATCGTCACAAAAAGCTCAAACGCTTAAATTGCAACTAATTAACCATGAAATTAATGTTCGGTGTAGCCATCTTTTTTGTCATTTAATGAGGAAAAGCAATTGAGGTCTATTATCAGGCTGCAAAGCCTCCTGAAGCATAGTCACCTCCTATTGGGTAGAATTGTACACTAAATTAATTAATAAAAACGCTGGTTTCTGATCGCCTGTATTTTCATATTTTCGTGTCACAACCCGCAGTATTCCTCACTGCTGCACTGATCTTAACGCTGAAGCATTATTTTTATAAAAACACTCTGAAACAAATGTGTTTTGTGATCAGTGGTTGAGTGAATTATAGCTGTGTGTAAATATACATAAGGAATAAAGCACTTTGGGGGATGCTGCTATAGGAAAATAATCAATGAACCGTAAATGTTGTGATGAATCGGAGTTACTGTTGCCACACTGAAGTTGATTATTTTCAATAGCAGAGCATCCCGAAGTGTTTTATTCCTCATATACAACAGCAATTTGCCCAAAAATACATTTAATTTAATTTATTATATCACTGACACGGGAAAATCCTTCCACAAATCAATCATCTTTCAGAAAACAGCACCATATAAAGAGAACTGAAAAATTTTTTATTAAACTTTTTTCTCCCCACAATTTTAAACATGCTACTGTATTTGCTAATGTAAATATCGTGACATACAGTTGAGTGCAAAAGTTAGCATACCCAGCTTCATGATGTTTTTTTTTTTAAACAACATATAGTGTAAATGATATTCTAATAATATCCACTGTATTAACAAGCTAAAAGGTGACATGCTCTAGGCAATTTATTAAAATGAGCTTCAATCACAGTGTCTAATAACATAAAAGAGTGAAAATGTGAATTACAGATCTTGTCAGTAGTTCAATTAAGAGTCAAAGTACGTTTATGGAGATAGAAGTGGATAAAAGATAGTGTTTAGGGAGACCATAAAAACTAGAAAAGAACTAAAAAATGGATGAAAGAGATCAAAGAGGAGAAGAAATCATTTCAAACCTGAAGGGAGGAATTTTTAAAAATGGACCGTTTCCAGTTACTTGTGATGATAAAAGAATGACAGTACGACCAACTCACAATAAATGTTGTGAGTTTGACTATTTTGAAATAAGGGTGTGCAAACTTTTGCACTTTTGACATTTTCACCCTCCCTGAATGTGAATCAGTGAACGTTAAACATCGTAAATCCTGCCTGCTCATCCTGCATCGATCTGTACATAAGCATCTACAATTTAAACTTTCATTCCCTTCAATCTTCCTCCTTTCTTCTCTTTCCATCAATCCTCCACCTTTCTCTTCACGTCCCTTCTATCCTTCTCTTTTTTCCTCTCTCCCGTTTGGTTCAATCCTCCTCTTGTGTCATCCCTTTCCTTCAGTCCTCCTCTCTTCCCTCTTCTGTCTATTCACTCCTCTTCAACTGAAGCTTAATTGAATTCGCAAACTTACACGGACAGCCAGACATGTCAGTTTCAGCTCATGACCGGAGTACAGAAAGAAAATTCAGGATGAGATTTCAGGCAGCCGTAAACAAAAAACAAAACAAAACGATAACCCTCCTCACACCGATATGCTGTGCGTCTCACTGGTGTCTTCCTGCTTGTTTTCAGTCCCTGCAGAAGCTCAGGTGTACAGAGCAGGAGGCCGACGCGTTGCTCTCCGCTCTCTCCTCTCTGCAGGATAAAGCTCAGCATTTAGAGTACAACCTGAGCGCAGAGACACGCCTCAAACTGGACCTGTTCTCAGCGCTGGGGGACGCTCGCAGACAGCTGGAGATAGCGCAGGGTTAGTGAACATCTCACCAAACCTGAACATTTTGAAGATTACCATCGTGTCTGTCTGTAACCGTGTGAAAGTCTGAGTTGAATGAATTTTAAAAGACAGATGATTTGGGTTTTAGTTTAATCCTTCAGGATAAAATAACAGGAGAGTCTGTTTTTAATACTATCCATTAGCAAAAACCTGTGGTTTCCATCACATAATGGTCCTTGACAGGAACTGGCTTAATGGATTCCATTATATTACTATTGATGACACTGCACAACAATGTTTTTGAAAAGTCTTGCTTCCTGAAAAGTTTGTGCTGATTGTGACGGGTACCTACTGGGTTGCACAAATATAGTTTTGGTTTTACTGCATCACGTAGGAACGCTGAGAAATAGACATTTATATGTTTACTGACAATAACGTATTTAGTCACGTTTATGTTTCGCATAAG
>JAQQZR010000020.1:13985019-13997607 GCA_030068235.1 Notoglanidium macrostoma | reverse complement strand
CTGCAGAAACATCTCAAGGATGATCAGTGGAAACAGGATGCACCTGAGCTCAATTTTGAGCTTCATGGCAAAGGCTGGGAATACTTATGTACATGTGCTTTCTCAGTTTTTTTATTTTTAATAAATTTGCAAAAATCTCAAGTAAACTTTTGCACGTGGTTATTATGGGGTGTTGTGTGTAGAATTCTGTGGAAAAAAATGAATTTAACCGCTTTTTGGAATAAGGCTGTAACATAACAAAATGTGGAAAAAGTGATGCGCTGTGAGTATCACAGGAGCTTTACGGGACTTCCATCATAAGCCTCATTAAGACTGTTGTAACCCCTGGGACTTTTAGCACCAGGAGATCCAAACCACATCCTTTATAATGTGTATACACCTACTGCTTAAAAAGACAGTTTGTCTTCAGTAAGCACTTTATCCTGGATTCAGAGTTTCTCCCAGGAACGCTGGGTGTGAGGCAGGAATACACGCCAGATAGTTATAGCAGAGTAATATTTACTCGCTACATAATTATGCATGAAAAATAATTTAATGTTTTGAAAATCTAACTGGACTACTGATTGTAAAACATTCCTGTGGAGTTTATAATAAAGGCCTGGCATTTAATTACTAGTACACTTTTATATAAAATGCATGCTGTAGCTGTAAAAACCACTGTAAAATTCTAATAAAACAGTAATAAGATGTAATCAACCCCATTTTATTGAATCATGTTTGCTAATGATGTTGGCAATAAACTTCTTGAAAACTAATTCAACTGTTTACTGTATATAAATAAAATATAATATGTACCAATGCTTACAGAACAGCAGATATTCCCTTTTGCCCTTCAAACATCATTATATGAGATGAGATAAGATAAGGTCAGATAAACTCCCTTTATTGTCACCGTATAAGTACAGTGAGATATCATTTGGAGCAAGCCTGTAGATGCATTTAAAGAGTAAAAAAATAAAGAATACTGACAAAAATATTCTTGTAAATGTAAGAAAGTGTGTGGTGCTAAAAATAAAAGTAGACGGACACTTGAGTCTCTATGGTTAAATGGTAAATGGCTGTAGCAGTGTGCAAAAGAATGACAAAAATAAAGTGTTATAAATTGTTGTATGCAGTTATATACAGCTAAAAGTGTAAAAGTAGGTGTAAAGTGTTGCACAGAATGATACCTCGCAGTTATTGCACTTGGAAAAATATTAGATTAAATTGCACTTAGGGAGTGGACTGCCCATGTCCAGAATGTGTGTAATATGAGCTGATGTCCATATAGGCACAGTACTGAGTAATGCGAGCTGCCGTTATGGTGGGAGCAGAGTGAATACAGAGAGCCAGTGCCTTTCATGCATGAATTATTTATATGCATATCCAGATTCCTCAGATTTTCTCTTTTTTTCCTTAAAACTAATTTAATTGTTTACAAAAGTATTGCCCATGAGTAATGTAATATAATATAATAAAGTAAGAGTAGAGTAAAAAAAAAAGTAAATAATAATAATAATAATAATAATAATAATAATTTTAAAATAAAAAAATTCTGGTCTAAAATATGTAATTCTCAATACAAAATTTTTTTGTATAATTTCTGAACATAATTTCTGAACAGGTTTTACACTAGTTTTTTTTTTAAAAAGGCTCGTTTTTAATGGAGTCTGGCAAAAAAAGTGTTTTTACTTTTTTATTATTATAATTTTTTTTATTTTATTACTTTAAATTAATTTATTTATTCATTTAATGCAGAAAGTTTGAGAACGATAAGTAGTCTAGAGAGCTACAGAAGTTTAGGTTAAATTACAATAATGCTCTAAAGTGACATGATTTATTTCTTATATTTTCCTAAAATATACCAAACAAAAAGGCTTAAATTAAAAAGACATATGCATGAAAGGGTTTTAACACGGCAACCATCAAGTGCAGGTCAACTTGAGGTGGATCCTGGAACTAATTAACTCACGACTAATTATGAACAGAATGGTTCGTTATTTTGTGTATTAATGCATATCCCTTCTTTTTCTTCAAAGGAAATTTGTGACAATCCACAGTTCATTATTGGGGGAGCAAACAGGACGGATATTTGCCAGGGAGACCTGGGTGAGTAATTAATCTGAGTGATTTACAGAGCATTTGGTTCAATTCAGTCACACAGTGTAGAAACTTGGCGGACCAGAAAGAGAAATCTCGGATGGTGTGTGTGGAAAAGGGCGGGACTAAAATCATACTAGCAGATATCTTTTATTCATTGGTCACTTCCTGCAGTTTAATTAGGGTTCTTGGTACACTAGGCTTTTTTGAAAAGCAGACTCAATCCATCTCTCTCTCACAGACGACCTTAGACTAGTTATGTTTATTTGCATTTGTGTGCAATTTCTGTGTTCATACCTGCTGAAATTCACCGCCTTAACTAAAGGATGCTTATGTGAAAGACTTCTGATGTAACATACTCCTGATATACAAACCCTCTTCTTTTTCTTTTGGATTTTCTTGATTTTGTGAGTAAAAATGACTATTTGTTAAGAACTAATGACAAAACCTACTGCTCTCAGGTCCTGGATAATAACAGGAGAATAAATTAAAGTGAATGTATGTTTAATAGCAGAAGTGAAATGTCATGTTATCAGGTTCCTCTTTGAAAGCCAAATAAAAGCCCATAATAAACAAATCAGTGATACCTAGCTGTATAGCAGATTGTTAATAACTTCCATAATGCAAGCGATAAGAGGAACTAGCTTGTTCTGCATTAGTTACACAACTTTAAATAGATCTAGAAAAGGTGAAAAGTATAATGTATCACTTACCAAGTAATAAAAAAAAATGCAATAATTGTCAAATTAGTTTGATATAAGAGGAATAAAACACTTCCACACATGCTGTTATGCGAAAATAATCAACTTAGGGGTGGAAACAGTAACTCCACTTTATCACACCATTCTGTCATTTATTATTTCCCTATAACAGAATTCCCCCAAGTTTTTTATTCATTACAAAGTTTATGTATAATAAACAGGACTAGTTTGCTACTATAAATACTGTCTACTGTTCATTAGAAGCACAATATAATAGGATAATTTAATTTAAGACAGATGATGTCTGGTGTGAGTTTGCAGACACTCTTGGTCAGATATGTGGCTTGAAGTGGCGTCTTTATGTCTCTGACATTTGCTAAACTTGGCAATCAGTTCCTTATCTCAGTCATGCTGGTCTTTTTAAAGAGAACAATAACATAAGAGAGATAATGGAGCACACAGCATGCCCTTGGCCTCTAGTCTAATCTTCAAACAAAGATTAGACCTTAATAAGATATAAAAAGGGAAACATATTCTGTGTATTCTTTTAAAATAAAGGAATAATTATTTGGGAAGTTACTAGCAGTCATGTTATGTTTCTCTAAAGGTACTATGTGTGTCTGATGAGAGGCAAATGACCTTCAGAACGAGGATCAGAGGGGCATAGTTTATCTAGCTTAGTTAAAATGGTCTTTAATAGGATAAGAACTTTCAATGACGCCAAACATAAGAGATAACAGTCATGTTTCACTGTTCGTTCCTAATCTTTTCTTATTAGCCATTTTTCAGCAATGTTCAAAATCATGTTAATGAGAAATCCAGCATATAATAAGGATAATAGAATGTCCTGATGTTACACTGCAAACTCTAACAACTGGGGTTTATCAAGGGCCTGAACATGTCCACTATACCTGCTCAAAAAAGAGGTCAGCATACAAACACCAATTTGCTACCACGGCATATACTGTATATCAAGATGCCAATACTGAAATCCCACTCAAGTTGACCTGTGACAAATGGGAGCTTGTTTACTAGTTCTTTAGGTGTTTACTAGCTGGCTAGCTACATGCTAGGTAGCAGGAGTAATTAGTAATCAGCAAATACTGCAATGTGACAAATACTTGCTTTTGTATGTCATAGTTAATAGCAGATCAAAACTATGATTGTGACAGAAAGGGGCGAGATTGGAATGAGTTCCAGTTTCCTCTGGGTGTTCCAGTTTCCTTCCATAACTGAAAGACATCCAGATTGGGTCAACTGGCTACTTTAAATTGCCCATAGGTGTGAACGTGAGTGTGAATGGCTGTTCTTCTGTGTGTTAGCCCTGCAATAGACTGGCGACCTGCCCAGAGTGCACACCCTTTCCAGCCAGAAGTGAGCTGGGATTGACCTCAGCTTTCCCATGACCCTTAACGGCTGAGCGGTATAGATAATGGATGAATGGGATGGAAATCCCTTTACATAAAAAGTTACATGTTTTCCAGGTTCCAACTGCTTATTCACATTTGACTAAAGACAACGCAGAAACTAAAAATGGGAAGTTATCACTTACTGGCTGTGACTGGTTGCTTCTTTCCAGAAAGTAAACTTTGATAGACACAGACAGCTGATACTTTTGTAGCACTTCTCAATGCCAGATGGGAACTAGTGAGAGTGAGAGAGAGCAAAAATACCGTCTTTTAGTTGACCCATAGCCTGAGGTTATCAGTACGTGTGCTGAGTCACCAGATCTATTGGCTATGGGATCCAGTGAAATAACACGCCACCATATGGCAGGCTGATAGAATTGAAAGAGCTTGTAGGGAATGATGACATGAAGAGAATTCTGTAACCTCAGCTCTGAGCATCTGTTTTCAGCTTGTTGACTGATGAGCAAGAACCTATTAGACCCTGTGCTCAAATTATATATCATATATCACATCAGGCAAAAATAGCTCAGTTACGAGGCACAGATGTCTTGTAAAATTCATTCTAGTCTTAATCAGGGCACCATCAGTAGTGTAGGCCGTAACTGTGAAGCGGTCTATATCACCACGCGGGGAGTGTTCTGAACTCATTGCATATTCAGTTTTGATCAAATAAACCTGAAAGTTTTATTTCGCAACCAATTGCAAATGACCTCCTTGTGTTCAAAATGTAATTTTAGGTCGTTTAAGCACTAATAAACCTCAGAACATTTGATGCACTTACACCTAGTATCATTCTCTTGTGGATTAAGACATTGTCATGGTGAATGGGATCATGTACTTCACTGATCCTCAGGGCAATGTCACCAGGAGATTAATTCTCCAATATGGCCACCACTAATGAACAGATCTGACAGGTAAGTTCACACAAAGATTGATCCCAAAGGCCCCAATTAGAAGGTACAAAAAGACTTAGTGCACCTTGCCTGGATTAGACATACCAGGACCCAACCCTAGAGCCAGACCTGGGGGTAGTGTCCACAGTCCACCAGGCAACCCAAGTAACCCAATCGGCCAATGTGGATCTATCTTGTTAGGTTACCACTTGCAAAATGAAGGGCAGGAGTGAGGTGCAATGCAAGTTGACACATTAGACCTTTGCAGCTTGAAGCTTGGAATGTCTCTTCGCTGATAAGGAAAGAGCCCGAGTTAGTGTGTGAGATAGGAAGTTTTGGACTAGATACTAGTTATCACAGACAGCTCCAACTCTGTTAAAAAACTTCTCAATCAGGGGTGGTCTGTAAATGCGTAGGAGGACTCCACTGTATGAATTCCAAAAGGAGGCCTCAGACTCATATGAGGGATACTTACCTGTCCCAGGCTGAGGGCCTGAGTTGGGGTTTTTCAGGTGGATTTGATTGTGAGGAATAAGTCTCAAGATTTTGCATATCATAGTGGTAACCCTAGGATGCATTAGTAGAACAATGGTGAAGAAAAGCATCAAGATGAAGAATGAGGATCTCTGAGTAATGCTCATGGAGAGCTCTCCTGAGTCATTTGAGAAGTATAGGAGAGTCAGCAAATCTTGAGCATGGGAGGAGTTTGGAGAGGCCGTGGAAAAAGACTTTCAGCTGGAGAGATTCAGTTTTCATTCAAATGCTCTGCCACCTGGTTAATCTTTGTACCTATCCTGACTTTTCAGGATAATGATAATGATGACTTTTTCAGGCTGTTGTCACTGTGACCCCCATTAGGAAAAGCAAATCGCCAACCCATTGCTAAAAATCTGAACATACTGCCAATAATATATGCTGGAGTATGGTATTTTATATATATATTTTTTTACAGGGATGCCTGAGAGCATAGTCCTAGTCAGCCATTACTGAAATGAACCATGTGTGGAAATGCCCTAAAGCACTTCCTTTATCTGCAATAATGCAGCACAGTTGTTTTGGCATACATATCATACACACACATATTATAACTTTCATCTGTCAACATACTTCCTTTCTTTTTGATTCTCTAGGATCAAAAAGTCTCACCTTTTCCCTGCAAAATTGTTACCTATGAGGATTCTCTTAATTCTCATTTATCTCTTTGATAATTGACTATATACAACCAATACGTAGTGTACTATATTAGTTTCATTTACTGTTGTGCACCCTGAGCACAACTTCTTGGACAGATTGTCAACTTGCATAAATGATGAATATTTTTTTTCATGTGTATCCATAAAGTCTGTCATTTTAATTTCTATCTGCTACAGGTGATTGCTGGCTGCTGGCTGCCATTGCCTGTCTGACCCTGAATGAAACTCTCCGCTACCGAGTTGTTCCACCAGACCAGAGCTTCACTGAGAACTATGCTGGCATTTTCCATTTCCAGGTGTGGGGGATCTTGCATACTTTAGCTTAAATTGGTTCATTTTGAATAATTCAGTCCTGAATCAGTCTTCTTCTGTATAGTTCTGGCGCTATGGTGAGTGGGTGGACGTCCTTGTGGATGATCGGCTTCCCACATACAAAAACCGTTTGGTGTTCACTCGGTCGGCGCATAAGAATGAATTCTGGAGCGCTCTTCTGGAGAAAGCTTATGCCAAGTGTGTACACATAGGAAAGTTTACTGTAGGTTTTTTGAATATAAGAATTTTATAGTCTAACTTCCTGGGGTTTAAGACCAGACTAAGACATAAGGAAGTTTAAAGGGTTTTTCCTGATAAAAATGTTTTGTTTTTGGTCCCAGGCTGCATGGCTCCTATGAGGCTCTAAAAGGTGGTAACACACTGGAGGCCATGGAAGACTTCACTGGAGGAGTAACAGAATACTATGAGATTACAGACGCACCCAAAGAAATATACAACATCATGAGAAAGGCCTTGGAAAGAGGTTCACTGATGGGTTGCTCCATAGATGTAAGTGCCTTCATGTCTTGATTGACCTTGAAGTAGGACTTTTTTTTGAAAATCCATGACTTTCTTCATTGCAAAAATACTTTGAATTAATAAATTTTTATAAGTGAATGCTGCAAGTACAAGAGTTTAATAACTGTTCATATGTTGAAGTGAATGTTTCATGCTTTTGACATTTCTAGGGTTAACTTTCCAAAGACCTATTAGCAAGTGCAGGTCAACATGTTCACTTAAACACAGTGTTGATATTCTACCAACTAATAGCATCATTATTTTTATTAAATTTGCACATTATTTGTTGTTAAATGTACAATTTTATTATTTTCTGCTTTGTTGTTTTCAGGCTTTGGTACCATCTGCTAGTGAGACCAAAACGTCTACAGGTCTAGTGAGAGGCCATGCTTACTCAGTTACTGGTGTTGAGCAGGTAAGTGATGCATGTGATAATCCACTCATGACGTCTATACCAACCATCTCTAATCGTCTTGCTTTGTATTTTAACATAGCTTTTTAGCATTTTTCTTTGGGGACTTACAGAACCCAAATAAGCTTATGGACATTATCAGATAATGTGATCTTTTTAAATGGAGAACCAAGGCATCAAGTTAATCCTAATCTGCAGATACCATATTCCTAGCCCAACCCTAATCCTAGCCCACCCTACTTCTGTCCCAACACTAACCCTAAACCAATTTTAGCTTTCACCCAATACTAACTGTAGGCCAAGCCTAGCCTTAACCCAACCATAGAGTTAAAATATAAAAAGATGTATACCATCCTGGAGTCATCAATATAGCATTCAAAACAGCCCATGTCAGTATGCGTAGGATAGACAGTTGGCAGTGTACACACTTTGTAAAAATTGTATACGCATATGTTTTGGGCTCTATGAGACTATATACAGTATGTTCATATCATCTTCAAACTAGCACAAGTAATGGTAGAGTACTGATCCATTTGTTTGTAATGAGCATGCAGGCTCTCCAAAAAAAATCTTGATCAATCAAATATACAAAATCTATGATCTAGGAACTTTGAAAATCGTTGATTGAAACATAATGAGCTCTTTGGCAATGCCTGATGTGTCATGGTGTCATTTTTGCCAGAAATGAAGCTCCAAGGATGGCTAAAATGACCAACTTCCATGCCTCTTTCTCTGGTGCCATAGATTGCAGTTGTTTGAAAGCTACATGGTGCATGTCATTGATTGCAATCTGGAACTATTTGGCTATCTGTCGGTTGCAGAAGATCCCCATTTTGGTAAAGTTGTAGGCTCTCAGTAAAAGAACACAATCACATGTCCAGTATTATCTCTATATATTTTAACTTTATAAGCCCCACCAAAACCCTAACTCTAACTTAAGCCCACCTATAACTTTTGCCCAACCCTAACTTTAGCCCAAACCTAATTCATTCCCAAGCTTAATCCTAGTACAACTGTAACCACAGCCTACCTGTAACTCTAGGTACTCCCAAAAAGTAGGTCCACCTGTAAACATTTAGTACACCATAACATTAGTCCAAGCCTAACCTAGCCCTGGCCAGTCAGCCATACAAATGTTAGTATAAAGCCGGAGGAAATATTTTTGCCTTGGTTGTCCCATGAATTAGTAGGTAAAACTCCTTACCTAGCTGTAAGTTGTCTTCTTTTAAATAGATGTGTTGAATCGGCAGGGTAAACAGCAGGATGGCATGGACACTCGTATCCGTCTGGTCCGTATCCGTGACCCTTGGGGAGTTACTCCTCCACCATCTTGCAAGTCTAATGACTGGACAAAGCTTGTGACTTCTGAGCAGGACAAACAGAAACTCCAGCCTGTAGGGTCAGGGGAGTTTTGGTTAGTTTTCCGATTTCCTTTAATAGCCAGGCTTTGGACTGCAGCTTAAAAGAACACTCCAGCATTTTATAACCTAGCCTTTAACTGCTTCATCTGCATCTTTTGTGTCATTACCATGAATCTAGACTTTCGATACATTTAACTGTATTGAAAGAAAAATAGAAAACCTGTTTACTCAATACTCAATTTTAAAGGAATTATTTAGTAGACGCAATGAAGGGCAGTTGCTGAAATCTGTCAGTGAAACATTGATAACGCATTATGAGGTGAATTTTTCAGTCAAAAGCTTTTGTAAATTACAGTCCAAACCCTTACAGATCATGGAACAATTTTTTAAAGGGAGGAATTTGTGGTGGCTGTTTTGGTCTAATGGCGCATGGAAAACACAAAACTGTATGAAGTCTTTACTCTATTGTTCAAGTGTTGGAAAGTTGGATAAAATTCCATAAGAACATATTTTTGTTAGCGTCAAAAGACTGTAGTATTAAATTTGTGTTATATAGTTACATATTTCAAACAGTCATTGGCAGAATTCCATTATACGTGAGTTTCATAGCAACTGGATTTAATTTTGGGGGATTTTTATGGTAGATAAAAAGGTGTTGAAATTCTTACACAGGTTACAGATGCAGTGGATAATGACTGAGTTGAAAAACTGTAAAATATTCTGTTAATGTTGATATCTGGAATAACATGTATACTGTACAGTAGCGCTCTAAAATATTAAATCCAGATTCTTAAAATACTATATGGTGGCTGCAACCCTTGCTTCTATGATTTTAATTGTTTTTTGCCTCGGCTCCTCCATCAGGATGTATTTTGAAGAGTTCCAGAAAACCTTCACCAAGCTTGAGATCTGTAATCTGACCCCTGACGCACTGGCGGATGACGAATTGCTTAAATGGACTGTATCAGTGAACGAGGGCCGTTGGGTGAGAGGTTGCTCCGCTGGCGGCTGCAGGAATTACCCAGGTGCAGCGGCGTTACACGAGCATTATATGAACATTATGAACATTTCCCATACAGTCTTTGTGAATGAGTTTTTATGATAAACATTAATCAGAACAATTGTATTATGTCTGTAATTTGCCTTGCAGTTATAGAAAACTAATCAACACTTTCTGACCTCGGGAATTCAATAGCATTCTGGAATTGACACCATTAATATCATTTATTCACAATTCATAGGTATATATTAATATGCCATGTTTTAAATCAGAGATTTTCGGACAAGACTCGGCATCTCTATGACACTGAAGTCCTTTTTGCCCATCGTGACACAGAGACCTTCTGGACAAACCCTCAGTATCGGCTGCGTCTCACCGAGGAGGACGACGATGAGCCGGAGTACGGGGAAAAGGGCTGCACGGTGGTGGTGGCGCTCATGCAGAAGGGCAGGAGGCGAGAGAGCTGCACAGGAGCCACGCTGCACGCCATTGGCTTTGCCATCTACGAGGTAAACCAAACTTTACCAAAACACTGTCTAGGGCTTAAGTGATTTATTCTGTTAAAGCTCTCAGATGCAAAGTAAACATCAGTGTTTCTTTATGCAGACACTAATACTTTATGGGGCATTAGCTCAGTTTTTGATTTATGATATCATGTGATATGGAATTGCATGGTTTACTTAGCCATTAATGATCGGTGATCATGAGAGAAGAATTATCTGCTATAGGATCAATTATTAGACTTAGAAAATCATGAGTAAAATAAAAGATCCAAAATGGCTCCCCAGGGCAGTCAACACTATGCTAGTGATGATTTGCTCTAAAGCTTTTCATCTAAAAAATAATTCAGTGCCTCTGATGTTATTTCCTGCGTTTCTCCAATCTCTATCTCAGGTCCCGAAGGAGGTACGACTGCGACTGAGTGACAGGATGCCGTGTTTCTCATGATATCAGATCTGTGCAGGAGATCAGACTTCTTTATTTACGCGATAAATCTCACAGCACATCGCTTGCACCTGCACTCACTTTCACTCCTTTATTATTTTCTTCCTTTTATTTGTTTCCTCCGTTTTCTGTGTTTCTTGTCATTTCATTTCTGTTCTTCTTTTCTGCTTTTTTTTTTATTTTTTTTTTTACATTGTTTCTGCTTTTTTATTTGTTTCTTTCTTTACTCTCCTTAAACCTGTATTCTGTTTCTCACTTCGGCTTCATTTTCCTGCTGAACATTTCGTTTTTTTCTCTCCTTTTTCCACTACTCCCTTTGTCTCTCACTTTTAATTCAACTTATTTCTCTTTTTCTTTTCACCTTTCTTTTGTACTTCTTTCCTTGTCCTTCCTTCCTTCCTTCCTTCCTTCCTTCCTTCGCTTTACTTTTTGTTCATTCATTTGATCATTTCTTTCCTTTCCTTTTCTTCCTTTCCTTCACTCTTTCTTCCTTCCTGTTCTTCTGTCCTTCTTTTCTTTCTTCCACCCTTCACTTTTAGTTCTTTTGTTTGACCCTTTCTTTCCTCCTTTTGATTTTATTTCCTTTATTGATTTTATTTCCCTTCCTTCCTTCACTCTTCCTTCCCTTTCTTCCATCCTTCCTTCCTTGCTTTCTTTCTTCCTTTACACTTCTTTCTTCCTTCCTTTCCCTTCCCATCCTTCCTGCTTGCCAGCTCTGTGCACTTACTTCAGGAAATTAAGATCTAGTTTGCAGCGTGTTGCCAAACACGAACACTTTCCAGAAACCCGCATGCTGCTTTTATATACTTTGTATATACTTAATATACTTTGTATATTAAGAAGTAAATTCATTGACTAGTATATTATCATATAAAGCATACAGTATGATTTATTTTTTCATTTATTTATTGTAAATGGTACTTACATACTGATGCACAAATTAATAACCGATAAGTCAGTTCCTAAAGAATAAACTACAAATACAGCACAGGTATATCTGTAAAAGCGGATTATTAGGTATTAGAAGGCTTTCTATTTCTGCATCATCTCCAGCTTTTTGTTTTCTCTCGTCCGTTTCTCCAACCACAGATGCACGGCAACAAGCAGCATCTTTCCAAAGACTTCTTCCTGTACAATGCTTCCAAAGCTCGCTGCAAATCCTACATCAACCTGCGGGAGGTGACCGAGCGTTTCTGTCTGCGCCCCGGAGAGTACGCCATCGTCCCGTCCACCTACGAACCTCACAATGAGTCCGACTTCCTTCTCAGGGTTTTCTCCGAGAAGAAGAGCACGTCCGAGTGAGATTCAGTATAATCTGGGCATGTTTTAAGCCATGCAAGAAGATGGCAGCATGTTGGAAAAAAGCTAGTTATTTTTCCTGTGTTATTTTGTGTCAGGTCATGTGTAGTTCCTCACTGCTTTATGTTTTGTCTCAGGTTGATGGGTGCAGTGATCGAGGCAGAGCCGTATTTGGTTAGTTGTTTAACATGTCCATATTTCAGCAGTATAAACGTTCATTTAGCATCATATCAGTTCACATACCATTCCTTTTCCTTTAAACCTGCAAGCACATTTCTGTGGCATTTTTCAGCAAAGCTGCTTTGTGGCAATATTTACACTACCAGTCAAAAGTTTGGACACCCCTTCTGATTCAATGTTTTTTTCTTTATTTTTATGATTTAAAAATCGCTTCATGTCTTACAGTAATGATGGACTGTTGTTTCTCTTTACTTAGTCGAGCGGTTGTTGACATGATATGGATTA
>JAQQZR010000020.1:13919286-13943185 GCA_030068235.1 Notoglanidium macrostoma | reverse complement strand
GTGTGTGTGTGTGTGTGTGTGTGTGTGTGTGTGTGTGTGTGAGTGAGTGTGTGTGTGTGTGTGTGTGTGTGTGTGTGAGTGAGTGAGTGAGAGACAGAGAGAGACTTGTTCTATTGAGTGCCGTTGCATGTCTACACACCTACACATTCCGCACATGCTCCACACACACACACACACACACACACACACACACACACACAGAGACTAGGAAGCTTTAGGGAGGCGCCGATGCACCCATCTTCGTCATGTTTGCTAAGAGATATCATGCATCATCCGTTTTTTCACAACTTATTCAGTGCTAAAGATGAACCCAAAACAGAGTCGCTGAGTTTTTAAAAGGAAAAACAATAAAATTGTGAGGGTTAGAGGCATGTGCTTTTGTGGTCCGCCTTAAAAAAAGGATTTGAAAAAAGCAACGCAGCATTTGTATGTAGCTTGGGAAACCTGTTTTGAATACGAGTCAGCAAGTATTGTCTCTTAGAAGAGATTTTGAATTGATCCAAACTGGGTCAAGGTCACAGCAAAGTTGAATGTCAGGAATAGTTTTTCTTCAAGATGGACTAGATTTGTTGGTGGAACAGTATCTATAGCAGGAGTGTCCAAGGATAACGTGAGGTCCGGGGGTATACAGGGGGTCCTCGTGTTGCAACACCGTTCCGTTCCTACGACAGTGACGTAACTCAAGTTTTGGTGCAAGTCGAAACACACCCTAGCCTAAGTCACTTACCCATCCTAACACAGTTGTAAAGTCATAATTTAGGACATAAAAACAGAACTAAGCCACAGAACTCCCTCGCTCGTACGCCGCATTACTGCGTATTCTTCCGCCGCACGCAACCGAATCAGTTCGCCCGCGTAGCCCGTAAGTACGACACTAACGGCGTAAGCCGAAACACTCATGTCTCAATTTTTCAAAGTTTTTATGGGAGTGAGTGTCGTAAACTCGAAACGTCGTATGTCGAGAGTGTCGTAACCCGAGGACCCTCTGTATTTGAAAACTGAACGCTGTTTCACAGACGTCTGTTCAAGGGCGGGGCCTGGGGTTGGTGGGGGCGTTAACGTTCTTAAACATCATGATGTAGCGACATACCAAACAGTCGGGTCTATGTCCGCATCTTTAACCAGTAGATGGCGTTTTGAACCATTTTCAAGCCATAAAACTTTTATAAAAAATGTAATTCTTTTTCCCAATATTAAAACCACCAATTTCATGACACTGCATTCGTATCATTCAGTTTACAGCTGAAAAAAATACATAATTAAACCTCTTTAATCATCACAACCATTACAATTTAAAATGGATATGTATTGTTTTATGACTCTTGAGCTTTGGATCGTATTTTTTTTTATTTTTTTTTATTATTTATTTATTTATTTATTTATTTATTTAAATTAGACCACAGGGGGTAAATAAAAAGAAATAACTGTATACGTCTGTGAAAACTCTTGACTATCTGAGCTCATGACTCCACCCTTGTAGCTAGTCTCTGATCTGGTGAGCTGCCTTCAGCTAAATCATTTACATGTTGATTATGTAAAGTAAAGTTGTAAATGTAAAGTTACTAAACCTACTGAATCACTTTCAACTATTTTTCATGCATTTATGTGCTCTGCTGCATGTACATGTTCAAGTACCAGGTTGACTCTGAAATTCTTTGATGGATCTGAATCCGGATCACAATCAGCCAGTTGACGACTCCTGGTTTGGAGAACTGGGGCTGGTGATTCTGCGGGCTAATCAGTGTGTCCCAGTAGCTGCGTCTCCATTGCAGTTTTGCGCCATATAGAAGCGATATTTAAAAGAATTTGCATGTTGCGTGATTGAAGCTGGGTTTTCTCCTCCGGCGATAGCTCTTACAGAGCGCTCTTTTTTCCAAACCCGCATCATTTCCATTCGCTCTTCATGTCATGTGAGATAATTGCGAAAAAAAATATTTGCATTTCAATTTCGTGAAATATTGCTTTATGGAATCGTCTGAAAAACCACCTCATGCGAGTGTAAAAACTTTTTTTTGGTTTTTTTTTTTCCCCGATATTTGACTTTTTTTTCAAAATTCAACTTTCCGTTACTCATGTTTTCGAGTTCATAATTTCTAATTGTTCATTAACCAGGTTAATGGAAACGCAGCTAGTGCTCCGTTATGCTCATCAAACAGGTCAGACACACGTTCTGTGGCCCTACAGCCAAAAAAAAACAACCACAGAGTCCGGACATCAACTGACCCATCTACTTTTTCATTAAATGTTCTTCACCCAGGTGTGCATATTTGACATTCTACAATAAGGTGATTTTTTTTTTTTTTTTTTTTTTTTTTTTTATCATTTTTTAAGCAGCTTAGTGAATTCTTGTTCCATGGGATTGTTCAGAACATAATCCATTCTATACAGATCATTTTTCCTCTCACAGTCATTCATTTAACTCATTTTCTGTTTCTGTCTTTATTACATCGTGTCTTAGCAGCGTGATGAGAGCACGTCTAGCAGACAGACAGGAATGCCTCCGCTAGTGATCCCCGTGTCTGTACCTGTTCGGAAGAATCAAGCCCAGATAGAGCAGCCAGGCGTCTGGACGCGAGAGCAGAGGTTTCCTCCAGAGAGTATGCAACACTCCGAGCACAAGCCTTCGGTTATCGTGACACGCCGCCGCTCATTAAGGGCCTCTGACAATTTCAACCAGGTATGACGTACAGTATCTCATGTAAAGCTGCTCAGGGTCTCACGGTACCATCAGTGAGACTTGTTACACGGTCACAAGGTTCAATACCACAATAATACTGTAGCAAAAAATAAAAACACCTTCATCATCATTATAACAAATACAAATTGGATCTGACCATTTTGTGGTTTTTTTTTAAATAAAGTGAATATTCCTAGGAGAGTAATCAGACACTCGTTGCTGATTTAAAACTCATCACATGTATGATTTAGATGCTAAAGGCTTTAATTAAACACCAAATCTGTCCCATCGTATCAGCTCAAGCGGCATCTGTTTATAAATTCGCCTTACAGTATACAGTATATTTAGAAAACGGGATGTTAATTTTCACTGAATAGTGTGTCTACCTTGCCGAAACGTCTCGCGCTTTACAAGAGATGTGTATAAATTTCTTGCTTGGCATAAGACAACAACGGAATACCGCTTTACTTTTTAAATAACTTATTAAATTAAATATATAAAAATGTATCCACACTTCAGGAATATTTCTACACATAAATGTCTGGAAGCTAACAGCCACCACTTTAAGCCCATCTTGTAATTGTAGAGGCCAAAGGTAACTGGTATTAATCTCGTGATATCTGGATAAATTTAGTATTAAAATATTTATACACATTTGTCTTTTCCTGAAGTGTGCGTACATTTTTATTTTTTTGGCTGACTCTGTATAAGAAAGGCTTGAAATGTTGAAAGTTAATGCATTAAAATTGCTTTATGCAACACTGCGGTTTAATTCTTGATTAGTTTCCTATAACGGCAGCTCTGGCAGTCGTGCTGCTGTGAATCACAGGTTTCTAATACGTCATCGTTTCCATAGCAACAGCTGTTTCACAAGGCCTTGTATGATGGAATAAAATGCTTCAGGACATGCTGGTATAGGAAAACGATCCACTTTTGTTGTGTGGTAACAATAACTCCGCTTTAGCACATAATTACATGGTTGATTATTTACTTCTAACAGCATGCCCTCAAGTGTTTTATTCTTAACTTATCACAAGACACCCTAGTGCAAGTTAATCTCCTACTTCTGTACTAGCCCTGGCTTCAAATCCCGTGTTTAACAAATTTTATTCACTTCCTAGAAAAACATATTGGTCAAATGCATAATTAAAATTTGTAAATCATTTGCTTTGCAGAAAGTTCCCCCTTCCAAAGTGGATTTCCTTTTCTTATAACATCAAGTCCCGGAGTGTTTTGCTTTGCCTACGCTGCAGCAATTTACCAACAGTTACATTTTTTTTTTTTAGTTTTATTTTATTGTCACGTCATTTATTATTTATTATTATGATCAAGGAGGATGAGCCGGAGGACGGAGGAAGATCCCCAGACAAGATAAAACGTCGCCCGCGACCCGAGCCCCTGGTCATCCCTCCACCCAGACAGTGCACGTTCATCGCCCCCTCTATCTACTCCAGCATCTCGCCCTTCCCGAGCCACCTGCGCTCCCCTATACGCATGCTGGACAACCCCATGACTCTGCCACCCTACACTCCTCCACCCATCCTGTCACCTGTACGCGAGGGCTCGGGACTTTACTTCTCCACCTTCCTGTCCTCAATAGCAGCAGGAAATCAGGGCTTGCCTCTGCCACCAACCCCCAAAACTGCCTCCAGGAGCCTCCTGCGCTCAAGTGAGCAATGAGTTTATAATTCATATATCTGAGCGATGTCAGCAAACGATATTGTTATTGTGATAAATTGTCACAATATGCTTTTTTAAAATAAAAGTACATTGTATGTTCCAAATGTGAACTCAGCAAGAACTAAATATCATGATGCATGTTCTACATTAAATTCTGTGTCTAACTATTGTACCTGTTTGCCTGTCTATCAATTAATTAACTGTTTGATTGGTCTGTCTGTCTGTCTCTTTCTTTGTCTGTCTGTCTATATATATATATATATATATATATATATGTCTGTATGTCTGGCCAACTGTTTCTGTTTATCTGCCTGGCTAACTGTTCATCTATTTATATGCCTATCTGCCTGTCTGTCTATCTCTCTATTTGTCTGCCCGTCTGTTTATCTGCCTGCCTGTCGGTCTGTCTGTCTTTCTCTCTGTTGGTCTACCTGTCTGTCTATCAGTTTTCCTGTATGTATGTCTTTATGTATATTTGTCTGTCTGTCTGCATGTCTATCAGCTGTCTCTGTCTGTACATTTTTGTGTCTGTCTCTGTCTGTTTGTCAGTTAATTAATTTGTCCCTCTGTCTGTATCCGTCTCGGTTTGCATGGCTAACTGTTGATCTAATCATCTATCTGTCTGTTTCTTTCTCTCTATCTGAGTGTCTGTATATTAATGTATCAACTGCCTGTCTGCCTATCTATCTGTCTGTCTGTCTGTTTACAGTGTCTGACTGCTCAATGTATCTGTCTCTTTGACTCTTTTTCTATATTTCTTTCTAATCTTCATGCTGTTTGTCTTATTGCACATTAAAAGTACAACATAAATACAGATAAATCTAATAGTTCTTTATTTTATCGCATATTCCGTGTGTTTTAAAGTAACAGTACCACCTTAGATGTAAAATATGCTGTAAGTTCATTATGTCCTGCCACAAAATCATACTGTCGTACAGTACCTAATAACGTTATCCTGAGCGTGCTGGTAGTTACAGTGCCTCATTCACACAGCAGTATGTCCTCTAATGAGTCCTGTGATGAACAGATGTTGATGTTCTGACTTTACAGGCAGTTCTGACATTACTCCTCCGATGCTCCCTCTGATCGGAGAGGCCACACCCGTCAGCTTAGAACCGTGAGTATAATATAAATGTTCATTCTGATCTCATTTGAGTTCTTCCACAACATCTTTATCTCCTAATTAATTTGCGGAAATGTTACGTAGGATTAAAACCACGTTGGCGACCCTCCGCCTTGACTTTTCCTGTCAGCGTTCTGTGTCACATGGATATAATATCGTGTCTTACAGGCGAATAAACATCGGCTCTCAGTACCAGGCAGAGATTCCTGAGCTCCAGGAACGTTCTCTGGTGGAACAGGATCAGCACAAAGCTACTCTGGTGTGGCTCCCGCTGCCACAGGTGGAATCCTCACCTTCCAAGGATGAGACAGGTGAGTCATGATGGCTTATTAGAAGAGCTAGTGACTCTAATGAACTGTGGTCTAATCCCTCCCTCCCTCCCTCTTTCGCCCTGACGTGTCTTCACTCACACACTCACACACTCACGCTGTCACGCGTCTCATCCTGCAGTGGATAATCTGATGAACCTGGCCTGCTCCAGTGTGCTGTATGGAGGAGGAACCAACGTGGAGCTCATGCACCACCTCCTTCATGAGAACCGAGGTGACGTCATGGTAAGATAACTAACAATCTGTCCGTCCGTCCATCTCTCAGTCTCTATTAGTCTCTCAGTGGACATCTGTCTAATCCTCTACCTGTTCATCTGTCTACATGCCTACCTGTCTTTGTCTGTTTATCCATCTGTCTATCTCTTTACCTGTTTGTCTGTCTGTCCATCTTGCAATCTACCTACCTGTCTGTCTTTCTGCGTGTTTATCCTTCTGTCTGTCCATCCATCCTCTTGTCAGCCTCTTTCTGTTGACATCTGTCTGATTTTGTCTCTCTGCCTGTCTGTGTCTCCGTCCGTCTGTCGATCTATCCAATCATCCATCCCTCTGTATGCTTGTCTGTGTGTCCGTCTGTCTGTCTAGTTGTACATTTGTCCCTCCATCCTTTGCATATGTCCATTTGTCTGTATATTTATCCATTCATCTGTTTGTCCATTTGTCTGTCCATCCATCCATTTGTCTGTCTCTGTTATCACTTTGTATTCTATTTAATTGCATGTCTGTTTATTTAACCATCAATCTGTCCATCTGTATGTCCGGTCTGTGTCTGTTTTTGTCTGTCTGTCTGTCTGTTCATCCATTGTCTATCCACCCATCTTTCTACTTCTGTCTGCTTGTTTTTCCACCCATCCTTCAATCTATCCATCCATCTGCCTGTTGGCCTGTATGCTGCTCTAGCTGTCTGTCTCTCTTCATCTGTCTATCTGTCTCTTAAATGCAGCACATTATTATCGAACCTTAATGTTGTGATGTATTTTGCATATTGTGTAAGTGTTAAGTGTGATATTTTCTGTTGTCCTATTTTTTACCTCTAACTAATCCACAACACATTCTTACTGGAAATTGAACTGTATTCTGTCCATTTCTTTAGAAAACATTGGAAATGTTGTTGCTGAAGAAACCTCTTTTCTCCAAGGATCACCACCTTGCCAACTACCACTACGCAGGTAAGATTCGTCAGCGCCAGCAACAAGTTTTTTCTTTAATGCATAGTGTACATTACCTACTTGTGGGTTCAGTTCAATTTCATAAGAAAAAAAATACCTAAAATATTACCTAATAAAAATATACCTACCTTCTTCTGTGCCCATGCTTATGCTTATGTTACACTGGTTTACACAATACAGTAGTTAACCTAAGGTTAGCTAGCATTGCTAGCATATTGAGTGACTGGTTTACACAGTATCGTAGTTAGCATAAGATCAGCTAGCTTGCCTGTGCTGGCATGATATAGTACTTCCCATTAGCTAGCATGTTTCATAAACCTGCCTTCCTCCTGAAGTCAAGCTACTGTTGCTTGCAAGGTGGCATTAGCTTTAAGCTAACTTGCGTCGCTAAAATAAGTGCAGTGCTGCATTTTTAAAAAGCTGGCTAGCTCAGCTAATGTTAAATAAGGATGCGCTAATTCTATTAGGCATAAAGTAATTTTATTTTCTTAATTCAAGTTTTATTAGGCATAAAGGATTTTTTCATTTCAGTGTTGGTGCAATGAAAAGATTTGTAAATTATATAATGCTTTGTATTCCATCAGGGTCAGACTGCTGGACTGTGGATGAAAAGCGCTACTTCAATAAAGGGATCTCTGCTTACACGAGGGACTTTTTTTTTGTGCAGAAAGTGGTGCGAACAATTATTTGTTTACTAGAAGTTTCTATTTCCTGTTTGCTATTTCTGTGCGTCCTGTGTTCTTTGATTTTTGGGTACCAGCCTTTGTTGCAGGTGTTTCTGTTCCTGTTTAGGGGTTGTGTAACTCTCTCTCTCTCTCTGTGTGTGTGTATGTATGTCTGTGTGTGTGTGTGTATGTGTGTGTGTGTGTAGGTGCAGAGTAAAACAGTGGCGCAGTGTGTGGAATTTTATTACACCTATAAGAAACAGGCGAAAGTCGGGCGCAGCGGGACGATGTTCTACGGCCCTCCAGATCCAGAAGAGCGCGTCCCTGAGGTAGTGCAATCATAATCATTATTTACATTTACATTTAGAATCAAATGCAAAAGTTTGAACACCCCATTTCCCCTTTGTTTGTGTGTGAAAAGTTGAAAAATGTCCCTCTGTTCACAATTTATCTACAAACCAAATTCCCTTTGCATTTAGTGTAAAAACAAAAAAACATAAAAAAAAAGCCATAATATTACAGACAGCAGTTCTGTTTGAGTGGGCTCAAAAGTTTACACCCCCTGACGACCTGCTACTTTTTTTTTTTTTTTTTTAATCCCCCGAAAGTCCCACATTAAGGACTTTGAAACACTTAAAACATTTTTTTGTTTTGTTTAGTCATATTTAAAACCACAAGGTTTTAGAAAAAGCATTGGAGAGGAGGATATACAAGAATCTGACTGTTTAAGGAGACCTTTACTGACCGTGACAACCATCAGTCAAAAACATGGACGAATCATAAAGATGACCAGAGAGTGAAACAATCAAAAAGAACCAAACGAAACAAAAAAAAAACTGAAAACACACAACAGGAACCATGAAATTTTTTTTCGAGACAGATGGAATAAATGTGATCAGTGTGCACTGGGTTTATTCATTGATATTTATATATATTATATGCAAATGAGAAGTTTTTGACAAAAGCTTTTGAGGCTCCCGAGCGGGACAGCAAAAAAGGGTGTGCAAACTTTTGCACTTGACTGTATCATGTGACCACAAGGGAACAGAGATCATCACGGTCCTCAAACTTGTTTACCCATGGACTGGTTTAAGTTTATCTGAGCGTGTCGTCTCTCTTTCAATAAAGATCCCACAGATCAAACAGGAGCAGCCGGAAGCAGGAGAGGAGAGCAAACACAAGGCAGAGCACGAAGACGCCGGCGCTGATCACCTCCGGAACGTGGCGAAGGCTCTTCAGGTCAGTCAGAATGTAAGTACGTGATCTCACTGACTGCTGGTGATTCTGCTCCGGAAAATGTCTTGCAAATAGTGGGAATAATAATCAAAAAGCACAGCGTGCAAAACTAATATCATGATGAGCTTCCTGCACTGCTGAAACACCTTTCAACTGGAAAACACATTCGTGGTAATTATATGTTAGAATTTCGGGAGCTTTTCTAACATTCCCGAACTTTCAGACCAGACTTGGAAGTGATGCAATTCCTACATAAACAACTTCTTCTTTCGGCTCATTCCCTGTTCGGGGTCGCCACAGCGGATCGTCTGTCATCGATTTCATCGATGATGAAAAACAAAAGGAAAAAGAAAGAAATAAAAAGCAAAAATAAAATTCTTGAAATATGATTATGATTTTCAGTGTGTGAATCCTTCCAAGTTTTCCCGTCCCGAATTCTCCCGCATGACTTACAAATTAGTTTATTAATACAAAGTTAAAATGCTTTTGGTGTGGTTATGTTTGTTCTTTAAAAATCAGGCTGCCTTGTTTTATAAATTAGTTTAAAAACATTTCCATTTGGATCGGTCAGAAAGTGGGGACATTTTCTATAACAGTAGTACAACTTGAAATCATAGGTTTATATTGATTTGCTCATTTTTATATGTTATCTAAACGTATGCCATTCTTTAACAAATAAAGGATTGTAATCATTGTTGAATTGCTGTTCTGTCAGAAGAATCAAACTCTTTGAGAGGTGCTGTTATTGGAACGTAGGTGGTAAGAGTACCAGCGCTTTCTCACGTCACACTGTCGTTGATTGTTTTCTTATAACGGCACGCCCCCCAACTGTTTTACTCCTTGCATAACATATTGTAAGTGATGTTGCACACTGCGTCGTTGTTTTTCTTTTAAAGAATAGAGGAAAATGAATGCGTAATTAGATCATATTTAATTATATAATAATTTAATTATTTATGGAGTACTGTATGAATAATATCCTTAGCTGCTGGCTTTCGTTGCTGTATTGGATCTGGTTAAAAACTGATCGTGAACTGTCCCTTTTCCAGGAAGGGAAAGTGTTGGTGCTGAGCAACCCGAAGATCGTGCCTTTGGAGGATGTAACCTCACTGAGGCAGGCAACACGAACTCCTCCTTTCGTTGCTCCAAAACCACGTGAGAGTGCAGCGAGGAGAAGCGCACCGGCGAATGCCCCGAAGAGTCAGGGAGAACCCGAGGGCATATTTCCCTGCAAGAAGTGCAGCAGGTAAGGGGTGTGTGTGTGTGTGTGTGTGTGTGTAACTAAGTCTTGGTATTGAAAGCTGATCTTTCTTGGGCCTCATTTCTCTCACACACATGGAGGAACGCGTTCTCCGCTCTCTTCCACAGATGCCCATGATTGGTTGATTTGGTTAGTGTTGCTGTGATTGACTGGAGAGAGAGTATCCAGTCCCTCCTGCTTTTCTGTTGCACCACACAGAAGCCCTTATTTAATTTTTGTGTTAACCTGAAGAGTACTTTAACATTGAGATTTATGATGAACAAAATCGTACTAATGGTCGCCTTTAAAAAAAAAAAAAAAAAAAAAAAAAAAAAAAAAAAAAGATAGTGTAAATGTTTGCATCCTTGTTGGCAGTGGCTTAGCCAGAAAATTCAGTTTCATTTGTAACCTTTTTCATGCACTCAAATTTATTCAAAATGTATTATTTCATCATTTAAGGTACAATCTTCCATCAACCAATAAAAAAACAGGAAAAAAATTCATGACCTTGTTTGGTTAATCCCATTGACTGTATAAAAAAATAGACAGCACATCATCTCTAAAAAGTGAAGCCATCACAAGTCTAGCGCCCCTGCTGGCTGGTTGCAGTTGAATTATTAGCCCCGCCCATCGCCATGTGTTTCAATGACAAAATAACCTATCTTCCATGTCATGTTTCTTGTCAATACTGTCTTTCTGTCTGCAGTATCTAATTTGAACAGTTAGGTTTCCCTGTTCTGATATCTGCACATTTTAAATTTTCCCCCCAACATTATTTTTTATTATGTTTTTCTAATATAAAATCTAAAAGTAAAAGGGCATGGCTACACCTGACTGACAGCCGGGGCCGGAAGAGATGAATACAAACTGCCATTTCTATTAAAAACCTTTGAAACATTAAGTGCTTTCATATTACAGGGTTAGTGTAATCGTTGTAGCTGCCTAGCCATATAGCAGTCACGCTAGCTACCTAGCCATATAACCTCCATCCATCCAGCCAGCTATCGGAATTTGTACAAAAGCCATTTGTTCATCAGTGAACACACACTACCATTAACATTACGATAGATTCTATAAGTAGTCCGTTTACAGTGCACTCGGAATAATAATGAGTTTTAACTCACCCTGGTGAGCTCATTGCGGTATCAATCTGCGCTAGTCACATCCACCTGTCAGTGAATTTCCAGGGCATGTCCTTCCTAGATGCATCCATATTAATGAAATATCTCCAGCCGAGACTATTTACACTCCCCGGAGAGATTTAATGACGCGAATTTGAGAATGTGACCATATTGATCTGATCATTTCTTCTAGAGAACGGGGCGGGGCTAGCAAATAGGCGACTTGGCCTGTTGTCTCCAGTGTGCCAATCTGAGAAGGAGAAAGACCCTACTGCGCAGACTGGTTGTCAATTTGACGTGATGACGGAGGGATTTTGGTTGCATTTCAGTAGTTTGGGAATGAACAGGAGCATAATGTCCAGCCAATGATTTAATCATTTATCAGGTTGTACCCAGTAAAATGTGATCAAACAAACAGGTTCATTAACAACAGATTAAACAAATGTGACTCCTTTTATGAACATTATAGCACATTTAGCTGAGCTGAATATGTGTTTAACATAACGTCCCCCCTTTATCTCTTCCACATGGCTTTTGAATGGGAAAAAATGGAAATCGTACATCAGTTTCATACAATAATTTATATACAAACAAAAGGACTTCCAAGAAATCAAATGTGGGTGTAAAACCTGTTCGGTGGCACTACTCCAACGTGCATGTGTAAGGATGAATTTATGCATTATCTTATACGGAATGCCATCTAAACCGAGCTGCTGTATATCCCGGGAAAGGCCTTTCCATGTCACCTCCCTGGAGAGCCCTATTTTCATACCATCTGAAGAAATGTTCTAGACAACCAGCTTTCATGCAGCCCAGCTTAGATGTGTTGGTTTCAGTTTTCACAATCCAGGGAGGATCCGGTTGCTTGTCTTCACAGAGGCCACTCGGGTGTCTGTTTAGTCTTGTGTTATCTCAAGATTTGACTACAACGTAATCCTGGCAAGTCTTCCTTCAATACAAACAGAATGCAGCTGCTTGACTTGTTTTCAGTATCCTCAAGTTCTCCTACATCACTCCACTGCTGTGTTTCTAGCCGTCCATGTCCAATTTAAAACACTGATCCTGCCCTGAAGAGCCCAAAGCGGATCATTCCACCACACTTCTTATCTCAAGACTCTTATCAAACCGCGCTGTGTACTCTGTTCCCTTTGAGCAACACGGACGACTCGACCCAACCCACCATTCCTCAAGGTACTGGGAAGTCATGAATCAAGTCTGTTTTGTGTTCTGGCAGGCAGGAAGTAGGAATGAACTTTTGACTGCTTGAACAGCTGAGTCACTGGTTGAAGACCCTCCTCTTTAGTAAACACTCTTAACAAGCGAGCACTTAACCTAATCTGAAGGGAAGAAAAGAAACGCACCTTGACATGTTTAACCCCTACATTAACTTCTGTCTAACAGAGTTATAATCTGGTGGTATTTTTATACTTCGGCGTGATGAAATGGAGCTACACTTGGCGTACAGCTCCGTCGTTCCCACCTCCCAGACAACTGGACAACACGGTCATCTTTCCTGAACGCTTTCCCACGGCGGAAAACCATTACATAGTGCTGAAACGTGAGACTCCTTCCGTAGATGTTAAATAAACATGGGAAAAAAAGCACGCCTTCAATAATGATGCAATTTTGCACAGTTTTCATTTGTTCATTATTAGATTGAGTTTGTAATTTTATTATAAATGATGCACTCCGTACAAGTCCCTGTAAATCAGTGGTAGGATGGGTAGTTGGAGACGAACGCAAGTGCAGGTGTTTATTTAGATAAAGTGAAACACACTTGAGAAACTTGAAAAACAAGACTTGAAACATCTAGACAAGAAACGAACCTCAACATGGGTGAGGCGCAGCAGAAGCTAGACAAGGATCACATTGCTAACTGAATTACATCGGGTGCAAACAAGGCATGACCATGGACCGTTTATAAAAAATAAATAAATAAATAAATAAAAAATAAAAGGTGGATGGAGCCACTCCATAGAGTTTGAATGGAGAGAACTGAAGCCAAATTGAAGCTACTTCCTGGTGAGCCTCTCGCTGACCGTTTGTGAGAAAAAGGCTTCATTTTGATGTAAGGCAATGTAAAGCCTCGCTTTCTCTTGTAGCTGTGACCCAAAAACTCATCTGGCTGTTTTTGAATATGACTTTAACGTTTTTTTCCGAATGAAGCCTATCACGAGGTCATGGAGCCGGTCATGCAATGGTGTCTTTCTCTAGAAAATAACTTCGGTCATATAAAGGGACAGAACGATTCATAAGTAAAGTTCTTTGATGTCAAAACGGTCAATGGAATGCTAAAGCTAACTGAGCATCTCACTCCGCCATAGGGATAGGCATTCCGAGCGCTCGATTACCCCCTTGAGCATGACGAGACACAGGTGAGGGTGATGGTGAGACATGTGACTAAGTCCATGTGATGTTCAGGGGCTGATGGGTAATGTAGTCCCACACTTCTCTGACAATGACTTATCACTCCAAGTCTGTACAAGACGATCACTACTGTCAGAGCTGCTGTTATAGAAGAGTAATCAACACCTTCTGCGAACTCTTCAGCGTTGTGGCGAAAATGTTTATGATTTATGGAAAAGGCCTGGACTTCAGAACCTTCAAATAACATCTTTGAACCGTCTTCCAACAGGGTGTTCTACAAAGTAAAGAGCCGCAGCGCGCACATGAAGAGCCACGCCGAGCAGGAGAAGAAAGCAGCGGCTCAGCGGCAGAGAGAGGAAGAGGAGCGGCTGGCGGCGTTGGCCAGGCTCAAGGCAGCACAGATGCAGAGGTTTGAGGATGATAGTGATGCTGAGGAATACATCATCGAGCCAGAGAATGAGAAAGATGAAGACTGGCGATGAGAACCTTTTCTTTCTTTCAGGGGCGCTACTTATTTAGCCAAATCTATTCCAAATCCAGTGAACTGTTTCTTACGCAATAACCAAAGGGATGACGTGAATGTAATATTAGTTTTTGTTGTTTTTAGGGTGTCGTCATGATGTAATACATGCTTTTGTCAACTTATCATGAAAAATGTGTTTTCATTAAGGAGTCTGAACGTAGCTTGAACACGGACTACATGACCTCCGCTCACTGTTTATCATTCTCTAATATCTAGCAAAGATTGTAGAGACTTTTGTAATAATTTGGGGAATATTTTCTATGAATGTCCAATCTCTATAACTGCTCAATAATATGTTTTTTTTTATGTAACTGTTTAACATTGATTGATTTAAAAAAAAAAAAAAAAAAAAAGGATCGTTCGGGCTAAAAAGACAAATAAGAAAATATAATCGAGGAAAATGTATTTTGTACAATTGTATTATCAGCTCAAGGATACACTATTATTTTGATCTTTATTCCACCAAACTAAGGGTAATTTTCAATCAGATGTATTTTATATATGAAAAGTATAAATGGTAGAAAATATACATTGACCTCTGTGTGTATTTTGTTATTGATGTTTATTCAAAGTATAAAAATACTTTGTAGTTTAACATTTTAGTGACTTAAGAAGTGATCTTGTGGCTTCATACACTAAACGATGCAGATAATTAGGGACCTGACGTTATCCAACAGCCGTTCATCTACAGAGATTGTCTTTCCTTTACGTACAATGACTGTTGTTCTCTCTTTGACAGTTAGAAACTACGGAATCACAACTTAAGCCTTAAGGCTAGAGGGGAAATTTTCAGATTAGGTTAAATAAACACATTAAAAAAAAAAAAAAAAAAAAAAAAACCAACCAATCCGTTATATTGTGTAATGCGACAGTAAGTGAATATTCTGGAATCCATCTGCTCTCTTCAACATATGTAAAGTAACACACAGTTCCAGGTGCAGTCATCAATACACTCTGATCACACTTTTTGTTAAATTTAGAAAATATCTCCTCATTGTCTGCTAGCAGGGTAATGAAGGAAAACGAAGAAAGTGCTTCAGACCGAGCCACACGGAACTATTCCAGCCAATCAGTAACAGGGGGTGTGTTCCAGCCAATCACAGGAAGGAGGAAGGGCAAGATGGCGACCGTGTTGTGTGTCCACGAATCTCGGGGGGCGGAGCTTCTGAAGGAGCGCGGAAGGGAAGTGTGTATTTGTTTGTTTGGCTGTTGAGTTCAAATATCAACAGTCGTTCTCCAGAATTGATGACGTCCTCTTTAATGCTGCACTAACAGAATACTTCCATTTGTTTATGGTTAGGTTTGATGAAGTATGATTTGAATTTTGCAGTTTTTTTTTCCTAAACACTTTCACCCAGTGTAGCTTGGCTTGCCTCGACGCTCCGGGGTTCCTGGTTTTCTCAGGAATGATCTTTAGTCGTCCACGTGGGTTTCCTCTGTGTTATCCGGTTTCCTCCCAGCTCCCCAAAAACATAATGGTAGGTGGATTAGTGACTCGAAGTTGCCCTCTAGGTGTGAATAATAAGTATGTGAGTTTTGCAGTAGACTAGCATCCCAGTCAGAGTATGTTTCCGCCATTCTGTAACACTGACCAGAATGAAACGCTTATCGAGGATGTTTATAATGATGCCATTTTGGGTTGCCAAGAAAAAGATGAGAAAAGAGAAATCAAAACAAAATAATCAAAATTATTTGTTCTGAGGTCTATGTACCAATCAAGTCTCCTACCGAACTTGTCATTCGTGTGTATATATAGCAACACGACAGTTCATTTTGCAAGTTGAGAGGGAGAGGGCCACTGAGAACAGGAAGTGGGGCAATATATCAGCAACAGCGTGATGCCTTTGCCCCATCAAATTTAGTATCTCATTGGGAACAAAAGCTGATGGTTCCAATGGCTTTGGCCCTTCTTCCATCCAACACTAAAGAATGCTCGTCCCTCTTAATCACTGCTTGCAGCTGCAGTGTATTTCTGATTTACTTCACAATAGCAATCTGGTCTCACCTCTTAGAGCTTCAGAAGGACCTTTAGCATCTAGCTATCTATCTATCTATCCATCGATCGTAGTGATCTATCTATAGTAGTGATCTATCTATCTCTTGTCGCTCTCTTGCGTCTGTATTTCTCCGTCTCTTTCTTGTCTGCTCTTTCTTATTTCTTTATCTCTGTCTCTCTTGCTGTCTCTTTCTCGCATGTGTGTGTGTGTGTCTCTCTCATCTCTCTCTCTCTCTCTCAGTCAAAGAATTTTCCATTCAGTTCCTTTAAATAATTTATTATGTATTTCCATTGTTTGTTTATTTATTTGTTGTTTTTATTTTTATTTTTTTTACAAATACATTGATTACTTAATCAGGTAAGAACACAATAATGCAATATAAAAACACTGGTAAAAATGAATTAGTATTAGTCTTTATCATTAGTTTTATTATAGATGAGTTCTTATTTATTATTTAAAAAAAAATAAAGTTGATTACATTTTAAGAGTCTAATAGAGCTCTGCAGTTCATAGGAGGAGCAAGATGAACATCGTGATGACTAATGATGTCCGGATTCTCCCAGCGTGTCCACCTGAAACGCACAAAGGAAAAAACGTTCAGTCTCTCATGTCAGACTACTAAATTAACGGAAATAAATTTCACGTTGAAATTGCTTGTGCTAATACGTACTCTTGTCCTTACAGTAGGGAGAAAGTAAAAAAAAAAAAACAAGTGCAGAAGTTTAACAAGTTAAAAGACATGTTTTATATTTACAGGTGCCTTTTGACGTGAAAGCATTCCAGTCAGGATATGATATAATTATGATGTCACCATGATATCTTTAAGCTTCAGATATCGGTTGAGATCACTGTGAGATCATCATGAGATCAAGTTCCTGACCAGGATGTCCTGCGGATACATTATAGACTCCGATTCTGTGGTCCGTGTTCTGCAGACGGACCTCACTGCACCCTGGCACCTTACAACAAATCCCATCTCACCAGGGTTCGAGTTCTCCACCAGCATGGCTTGAGTGTCGCTGAGGCTGCCGTTGTTTGGAGCTGGATCTACACCCAGCAGCTTGCACATCAGTGGGTAAATGCTCACGCTGTCAAACGGCTCAGCTAGGAAATTTTTCTTGAAGTCGGGTCCAAATGCACGGAATATCATCTTCATGTCCATTTCTTGATTATTGAAGCCGTGGTCTCCTTTGTTCACGTAGAAAATAACTCTCTGCGAAATAAGAGCATTTTTAGAAATTGACCGTATCACTGCAAAAGCTTTCATTTCAACTGATTTTAGTAAGTAAAAATTGGCAAATTTATTTAACAAGTATGAAATTATGAATTTCTTCCCTGTTCTATTGGAAGATACATACTGTATTATCTACAGTATATAATACAATACTGTGAAAAGCATCAAAATAATGCCTACATCCAGCAAATCACAGGTTTATATTAATGCGCACATTCTAACGTTATCGTTAACGTTTCCATAGTAACAGCTCAGCCATATGTATTATGAATGTCTATGTCTATGCCTATGTCTAATAATAAATGTATTCAAAATGTTTTTAAACCATGTCAAATGAAGAAAAAGTTATAAATAAATGTTTATAGCTGCTATAACAAGAGAGACCTGGTTTTAAAAACGTTCCACAATATTAAATCTAACTATAAATGGATGAAAAGCATCACGTCATCATAAATTTAAAAATACAACAAAAAGCATTGGTATATTGCTGTGGTGTAAGAGGAATAAAACACTTTTAGGATGTGCTGTTATGGGGAATTAATCAATGTCGGGCCACATCACACCACCTTGATGCTGTTCCTTAACATTAAATGTAACTAGAAAGGAAGCCATTGTTCTTTAATTAATAGGAAAATAAATTGATATTAACATTGCTGTGGTATAAGAGGAATAAAACACTTCAGGATGTGCTGTAATATGAAATCCACTGCACTTCCTGTTGTTGATTATTTTCCTGTAGCAGCACTCCCCCAAGTGTTGTATTCTTTATACTGTATATGGTGTGATTTAAGAAAATCCACCAAAATGTCATGCAACACTGAACGTTTAACACATATATAGCCTATATTTGTTGTCTTTTCTACTGATCTTTAATGCCTCAGATAAAATATATTATTGCATATATCATTTATTTTCAGATCAATTTGACTTTATTGAAGATATTTTCACTCGGTATTCAGACGATTGATACGGCTTACCGAGTTTAAGTTGAAACCCAAGTCTCCAACAAGAACGAGATCTTGAATTCTTGAGTTTTTAGCGATGTGGAAGTTTTTGGGAATCTCCTCCTTCTTGTAAACAGTTAGGTGTGGATGTGCATTCTTCAGTTTATCATAAATCTCCTGCAGCTTCCCTTCCCTGGGTCTTATCATCCCAAAACCTCCATAGTCCAGTATGTCAAAGTGGGTCAGCTGTAGAAAATTTATGTACTCTGACAGCTTTATTTCCTTCACCGCTGGATTTTTCTTAATGGTGGTCATGCCGTGGTCCGAGGTGATGATGACATTGAGGCTATCGGATAAATTGCGCGTCTGGATGGACTCTTTCAGGTAGCCTATGAGGCGGTCGATCTGCTCAATGATCTTCTTTCTCTCTTCGGTCTCTGGTCCTACCTTGTGGCCCACGTTGTCCGGCTCTCCGTAGTACAGAGTAACAAAGTCTAAATTCTCCTCAGTGTACCATCCCATTACGGTATCGATCTTCTGCCGCCACTCGGTCTCGTTATCATCGACGTGACCTTCTGCCTCCACCAGGGACCTGTCCACAGCCTGCCCGCTGTAATTCACTCCACCTCCGGGGTAGAAATAAGACCCTGTCTTCAGGCCCTGTCAAAGTTCCAAGTACAGATGAGTGCAAAAGTTTGTAGAGTAAAAAATTAATATGGATTCCAACAAGACGTATTAGATTTACCAAAGGTCTCGAGACGTCGTTATCACAAGTAACGAAAACTAAGTACTGTATATTAAGGCATTAATAGTTTTTAAAAAAAAAAAATCAAAAGCAGGTCTGGAGACAGAGATGGTCGGGAAAAAAAAAAAAACTCTGACTTCCGGCTTATGATTGAAAATAAATAAATAAATAAATAGATAGATAGTTGTTTTGGTGCAGGACATTCAAATAGTTTTGTACTGTTTATGCATGCTATATATTTTTAAATGCTTTATCTAAAAATATTAAAATGTAATCCTGTATAAATAAAATAATAATATAAAATGCTACATTATAGTCTATCATTTAAAAAGTAATAAAATAAAACATTTTAGTTTCATCTCAAAAATGCAAATCTTACTCTCTTACTTATTTCAGTACAACTAACTGTCTGTGGAATTTTAATATTCATCCCAATATTCAGATTTAAAGAACCAATTTGGATTTCAATGATTGCTCACCTGATTCTGAGCTGTTATCCATAAAGGCAAAGCCCCGTTGTCCCACCACTCAGATCGTTTCAGCGTGCTCTTATGAGTTAATTTCAGGAGAGTCGTGGAATTAAACATCATGTTATGGACAACACCGTGATCTTCTATCCATCTCCCTGTATAAATGGAAAAGTGTTGATTGTAAGGACACGGAACATGCACATGCATGCAGAGATAATTCACAAATTCTTACACAAGCTTTATGAAATCGGAGGAGCTGGTGAGCGAACGATTGTTTATAGGAACCTCATGACCTTGAACATGCAGCTAAGGTCTGTAGATACAGATTATGTGAAATTAATCAGCACTAAGCAAGTTATCAGTTACATAACCGGTGATAGCATCTGGTCATTACTCTGTTTATGAAGGCTTTGGATTTTTTTTTTTTTTTTTAATCAGAAGAGACTATGGTCTCAGTTTTAAAAATCTTATCAGAGATCTTTAGGGCAAGCTCGTGCTGGTTTTAATGATAACTTGGAGAACCTGGTAAGTGAGCACACACTTATACCTATGCATTTATTTTATTTTGTTATTATTTCACTGAAATCATAATTGCCACCTTCATCAGCAAGGACCGCAAATCCATACCATCCAATCGCAGATTATTGTTTAATTATTCTGTAGAGTAACTACTATAAATCATGTGTGCAGTAAAGCCTGTTAGGAATTTTGAAATATGTCTAACCCCTGAAGTTTAAGGAGTTAAATATCAACCACTGTGCCATGCATAAGTATTCACCCCCCAACCTCCATGAATTTACAGAAAATTGCCCGAATAAAAGGATAAACGAACATTGTTCATTCGAAAGTTGTGGTTGCATAAGTATTCACCCCCATTGTTCTGATTTATACCCTCCTTTATACCCGGCATTGACATTTGGTGGACTGCATCCTCTAGGTTAGCGTCATGATCCTTCTATTTTTTTATAATAATAGATTTAATGTCACGTTATAGGATGTTGAAAGTCTGAGATTTATAAATTCTTAAAGATTTATGAATACTTCTGCAACCACAACTTTGACATTTATTATTATATAAATCATTTAGCAAACTACATAGATTTTTTTTTTCCCCTTTGCTTCTATATTATGGGCTTATTTTGTGTAGAATTTCGACATTTTAAGTCCATTTCATGTCCAGGTTATAACATTACAACAAGTAAGAGGTGTTGAAAGAGGGTGAATACTTATGCAACACACTGTATCTACACAGTATTATTGGTTGTTACTGAATTCTGACTACAGTACAAACGAATAAGAAAAGAAGTAAAAAGAATGAAATGATGATTGGTGTTGAAAACCATAAACTTTCTATTAGTATGTCAGAAAACAGACAGAAACATAAGACAGTTTTGTACCGATATGTTACTGAGCCCTAAAGTTAAACACTCACCATGCACTTTATTAGGAACTAGGAATTCCTATATTTTATTTCTGTATCATCACGTCATAATGCTAGTCGGTGCACTTTTATTTCGGACATAGTACAAGATTTTAAAGCCAATGTCTATGCTGATTTTTGCTCCCTGACAGTCTATCATCTTTACAGAAAGTCAGAACATTCTTTACAGAAATATAAGACACTTCACAAGTTATGTTGCCCATATTTAAAAAAAAAAAAAAAAAAAAAAAAATTTATTCTCCTTACCTGTTATAGTGGTGAAGTGTGATGGGGAGGTCATGGTGATCATCGGCGGTGTGATGTATTTTGCCTTCACTCCTTCTCGTACCAGCTGGTCCATATTCGGCGTATGAACATCTTCGTCATAGTTCCATCTGAAACCATCAAAAGATATCACTAGCAACTTATGTTTCCTCCTCCCCGTGCTGGACATCGGCATGCCGTCCACACAGAGCACTACAGCGAACACCAGCAGGAGCTCCAGCTTCATATTGACCGATGGTTTCATTAAACACAGGTGAATCCAGATGTGTAGGTGACCGCTTTATAGTCTAACTATCAGGAGCCAGATAAGATCTTGCTGAGCACTGCAATCCTACAAGGATGTACTTTACCTCTTCAGTTCCTATTTTCTTTCCAGGAACGGTTACAGGTTACATTTTAGTTGCCAGAGGCATTAATTTCACATTACAGTGTCATGTGTTGAAGTAAAACAGGTCAATCAGGTCTTAAATAAAATGAAACACTTGTAGACGTGCTGTCATACGAAAATAATCAACTAAACGATGGTGCGATAAAGCAGCGTTACTGTTGATTGTTTCCTACAACAGCACATCCAGAAGTGTTTTATTCCTTTTACACCACAGCCATTTGCCACTTACATCACAATTCAATTATTAATTAAAGAATGACAAATCATACTTTTTATCCGTTTATTGTTACATTTGTAGAATGTTGTAGAACATCTGCAAAACAAGTTAGTTCGTTAGTTAGTTAGAACATTAGTTCCTGTTCTCACTTATGTTATAAAGTTTTACAACTATGGCATTTGGCAGACACCCTTATCCAGAGCGACTTACGTTTATCTCGTTTATATGACTGAGCAATCAAAAATTAAAGGCTCAACAGTGGCAACTGGGATTTGAACTAATGGCCTTCCGATCAGTAGTCCAACATTTTAACTACTGAGCTAGCACTGCCTACATTACAGCAGCTATAAATTGTTTTCCCTTGAAATTAATGACAAAAATGTAAATTACAGAGAAACCAAAAAACGTCAACAACTCTGTCCTGAAGATGTTGGAAAAGGTACAAAAAAGCTACAGCTTTGTCTCTGATTGTTACAAAGCACTGACACTGAAGACTCCTTCCATAAATGTTAAAGAAATTTCTGCATACAGAAAACATAAAACATAAAATCATTAATGATTTTAAATGAATTCATTATTAGGTTACGTTATGTGGAGCATCCGTCATCCACACAAGTTGTTGTGAATGAGCTGTTACTAGAGAAACGATAATGTATTAGAAGGATAATACAAACCTGTATTTATTGTCAGAGCTGCTGTTATAGATAATAAATCAACACCTTCTGACCAGTCAGATTCAACAGTTATCATGATTTTTTGTTAAACTTTGAACCATTGTGTAAAATGTTCATATGAGCAACCACTTTTCAATTTTTCTAATGGTGGTAATAATTTTGGAGCTGATTTTTCTTAACTATTACTGTGTTTAGTTTGATTTTAGAAAATATCTAGATAATTTTGTGACAATGCATCTTTGATTTACATTTACATTTACGTCATTTGGCAGACGCCCTTATCCAGAGCGACTTACATACATCTTATTTTGTACAAGCGAGCAATGAAGGTTAAGGGCCTTGCTCAAGGGCCCAGCAGTGGCAGCTTGGCAGTGCTGGGATTTGAACTCATGACCTTCCGATCACTAGTCCAACATCTTAACCACTGAGCTACCACAGACTCTGTCAGAGGATCATTCTTCATGTGTGCGTTGACTGCTACGCATGTACATGAAAAACACTTATCACTTAGACAGAGTAATACAGATACAAATAACAGGCCTGGAGTGACCACCTGAAAGGGAAAAATACATATGAAGGCACACATTTAAATACATTTTGCAGAAATGCAATAAACACACAAATTCAATAAACAAATAAACCCAGAATATTTCAGATACAAGAACTCAATCTAAAAATACATAATTTACATCATAAATTGTAATACAGGATTGTAATACCTAGTACATCATTTAAAATTATTTTTATTTAATACATCAGCAAAACTGTATGTAAAATTGAGTGGCTTATTTACTATTTATTTAATTATTTTATGATCTGATATGGCATGATATTTAATCTGTGGGTTTGTTTTTTTGATTGAACAGAAGTTGAAAATACAGAAAGAAAGAAAGAAAGAAAGAAAGAAAGAAAGAAAGAAAGAAAGAAAGAAAGAAAAACTTAATGAAATTAATTTTAATTAAAATTTTATATTTTTAATCTAATTTAAATTTAAAAATCTATCTATCTATTTATCTATCTATCATGATACACATCTGGTCTACCAAAAAAATAACCTGACCTTTATTATTATTATTATTATTATCATATTCATCATTATTATCATTATTTTTTATAGGTGTTGTTAATTACATAAAAAAAACTAAATGAAGCAGTATATTAATATACTAACATTTCTACTACTATTACTACTACTACTATTATTATTAGTTAATTACTATGTTTATTGTAATGCCTTACTGTCTGGATGTTCCAGTAGGAGCATCAACAAGCTCTAATTAGTCCAGAATGCAGCAGCGAGGGTCCTTACTAGAACAAGAAGATATGAGCACATCACCCCTATCTTATCTACGCTGCACTGGCTCCCAATCAAATTTTGCACAGATTATAAAATACTAC
>JAQQZR010000020.1:13901084-13912870 GCA_030068235.1 Notoglanidium macrostoma | reverse complement strand
CTTCTGGTCCTTTATGACCCCCCACGCCTACTTAGATCAAAAGGTGCAGGCTATTTGTTAGTACCTTGAATAGTGAAAGCTACAGCAGAGGGCAGATCTTTCTCTTACAAAGCCCCTCAGTCATGGAACAGCCTTCCAATTAGTGTTTGGGACTCAGACACTGAGCATACCTAACAATCTGCTTTTTCTCTTTTCTCTTCTCTCTCTTTTCTCTATTCTCTCCCTCTCTCTCTCTGTCACGTTCTCTGTCTGTCGAGCTGCACATGCTACTCCTGAAATTAAAGTGATCCTGACCTCTTCTGCTTTGCAGACCTGCCTGATGTCTTACTTCTGGTTGGAGTCATCACTTGGAAAAAACTTGCTCCTGTTGAGGATGGCACCATATGAACTGCCTCAACATACACCTAGAACCGTGAAGATGCCATTGGACTGCTGTTGACATGAGCGGTTCTGCTACAATGGCATAGGTCTTAAATTATCATGAACAGTCGCACTCAAATCTTGACCCTATAACAGAAGCTGCTTTGTGACAATGTTGTTAAAAGCGCTATACAAAAAAAAATTGAATTGAACTACTACTACTACTAATAATAATAGTTAGTTATACTATAGTTAGTAATAAAGCCATGTCTTTATTACTGTGTTTATCTGTGTTTATAAGCCCGGTCCTCTCTGCTTGCATAACCCTGCGGGTTTATTTTCCACAGTTTCTAGAAAAGTAAGAATTCAGTTCAGTGAATTCCTCTCCCTCCCTCCTGGAACAAACGCAGCGCTCCATTATTATTATCCTGACCACGCCCCATTTTCCTTCCATGAAGTCGAGTGGAGGCTTTATTCTCATCCCCCACCCGCATTCATCTTCTTCTCTACGATAGGCTGGAATGTTTTACGTCACACATGGCAGCTGAGCAATCGCAGTCCAAAATATAAATCTTTCTAGCCAATGGTGATGAAAGAGGGGCGGGACTTGTGAGAATAGGAGTGAGTGGGTGAGAGACAGAAGAGAGATAGAGAGAAAGCGCTATCACTAGCTGGAGGCGGCGGTTGTCGGAGCGCTGCTGTTTACATCGCAGGATTAGTAGACAGTTTTATTTTTCCTTGATGTTTTTCAGCAATCTTGGTACCAACATGCATTTTAAACCGAGCCGCGACAGACTTTATACAACAAGATGTTGTGGATGCTGCCATGTCAGGACGGGGACGATCATTCTCGGGACTTGGTACATGGTACGTTTTAGCGCTTTGCTAATTCGGGTGTTTTTTTTGTTTTTTTTTCTCTCGAGGCGTAGCTTTGCTAGCTAGCCGTTAGGCGTTTAACGGTTTTTCACTGCTACGGAGATCAAACTAAATAGCAAACGGCTCATTTTTAATTCCATTTAGGATATGTAACGAAATTATTATTGACGTTACCATGGTATCATGGTGTTAGCATAGTGCTTAAACTCGCCAGCTAAACATAATAGGCTTTAGCCTTAACGGAGGCCTTAGCTTGCTTTGCTAGCTTGCTAGTTTTCGACGACGTGACCAAACACCACTGCGAATGTTTATTATTATTATTATTATTATCAATATATAGCTAAACATTTTTCAAAAATCTGATTAGCAGTAGTTTTTCAGACGTGTTTCTTCCACCTGAATAAGATTAAATGTCATTAAACAGCCTTTCTGAGACTAGGCTACTGTATCATATATTTTTTATATGATTAAATTTAAATATAAACGTGAACGTTAAGACGTGAGCAATTTCAAATAAAAATAAATATCTCTCAATGTGTAAACCTCTCATTCCACTGACTCCTGAATGTGTAATTTTATAGCAAAGTTAATAAAGCTTCAAGTAAATAGTTTTTCCTTTAATTCGTCACAGTGGTTCGAGTGTTGTGGTTTGATTGAGTGTTTTATTTCCTTTCGAAACAGGAAGTCAGCGTGATGTGTTGAAGTGTTTGACAGCCGATAAAGTTCACCGCAGAGCCACCGGATTTGACCAAATCTTACACGACTAGCTGAATACGGAGCGTTTTAAAGCCCTATTCGGGTGGCGTTACGTTACACATACATAGGGTCCTGGGGTAATTTCCTTTCTTTCTTTTTTTTTTTTTTTCCCCCAGGAGCTCCTTTAGGATTTAATTTCCGTCCGGATCGGCGTTATTCTCAATCCTCCTCTGAGAAAATCGCAGGCATGAGCCGTATTCAGATGGGATTAGTTTATCACCATGATGTCTTGCGTCCGGGGAGCAGGGAGTTTCCAGCGGGTTGTGTTTTCTACAAACTCGGATGTTTGCGTCACGCAACATCATCGCATCCGAGCTGTCGGAGAGGTGCTGAGTAGAGAAGCCACGCTGGCTCTTATTTCAGTTTGTGGAACCAAGATTCCACAATGTGAAGTGAAACAATCACAACCAGCATTCATTTTTCATTTGGTTACTCGGGAAGTCATGAATATCAGAGGGAGCGGCACCGTTACAAGACTAAACGCAGCAGCAGGCAGACAGACATCGTTATTTTCCAACACAAGCAGACTCGGAGTTTGGTGGAAAACAGTACGACTGTAATTCTAGCCTGCGTTTCAGTCTACAGTGATAGAAACCGGCGTGCACGTGTGTACAGCGGTTTACGGTAACTTCCTTCAGAAGGAAGAAAAAAAGCTGCAGCCGTGTCAGTTTTAATTAAACACTGAGACGTGTACGCACGCTGCGCGAGCGAGATCGCTACACTGCGGCGCTGCTGTGACTTCCACTCGTGGTGAAGGCGTTCAGCAGTAGTGTACATGGCAGTACTATTTTTTCCGGGTTCACGCAGGCCTGGTGTTTGACATGCGACTGTCCTGTTGTATTAGGCATCGGTACTGAAAGCTCAAACGCACATTAAATAACTCCTGAAGCGGGTCGACGCCTTTATTCTTGTTCGAAGAAGAAAAAAAAAACTCCGGATACGTAAGGACGCATGATAATTCAGTCTGAAAGCATGTCCATGTCCTGCTGCTGTTTCAAACAGCAGAACTGTAATATTTTGCTAACTCTTAGTGAGCTAGCATGTGTGTCAGGTCAACGTGAGAAGCGTTTCATGATGCGTTTGATTAAAGTTCTGATTAGAAAAAAAACTCACCGTGAACGCCCTTTTTACTTGGAATTCCTACTCGGAAATTTGCCCGCAGTCGCGAGTTCAGCGCATGATGGTGCATCAACATGTCTGCCCACGCTGTCGATGGTAAACAATGCAGCGCTTCTCTACTTCCAAATGAGACTCTTTGCTTTCGGACAATCAACCCGAGCGTCGGTTAAACATGGAACGTTTCCCATACCGTTCACTGTTTTGAGAAGTGACACAGCATCACAGAGATGTTAAAGTTATCACTCGGCTCACAAACAAACTTTCATGAAGTCATCAGTCCGAGCCACGTCGGCGCTCCAGTCAGGATTTGCACCGTCACGGCATTTGATTTATTTAACGATTTTATCCAGTAAATCATAGTCAATTTAACTCTCCGCAGTTCAGGCTGACGTAACATGAAACGGCTAAGTGCAAGTGTGTTCTCTATTTCATTTAACAGACAAGGAGGAAAAGCTACGTGACGAACCTGTAGAGACGTTTGAGTGTTTATAATCGTCTGAATCTAATTACGAGTCTCCACCGACCAGCGAAACGTGAATTCTCTGTATTCCGTGTGTGCGCATGGGCACTTCGTGTAACGTGTGAGTGACCACGATACAAAGACTTCGTTTTAAAGGCACCTCACACATCCATACACAAGGGACAGGGTTTAGTGAAAATACAGAGGAGTTTGAGGACTACGCAGTGTTAAACACACCCAGTCGCTCTACACTGTACGCGAGAGCATTAGTTGGCAGTGCCAGATGACGACGCATTACACGGAATGCAGCGTTATTCCTGTAAAAATGAGTGAACAGGAAGCCATTTTTTTTGCTAAACAGTAGATGGCGGATTTTACACGGATAACGGGAAAGAAACCCAAGATCACAGGATAAGAAATCTGAAACCCGTTGCCTTTTAAATCCACCAGAAAATTCCTTATTAGACGAGAGAGAGACTCTGTGGTCTGTTCGACCAATGGATGGTCTGCACTATTCTAAGCTCCGCCCACATGTCCAAGTACTGAAGCACTTTAAATGTAGATTTTTTTTTTTCCCTTAAATAATAATCCATGAAGATGTGTCAATGAGATTGATCTGATCAGAATTGTTTATATAGCGAAGCAAAACTACAACGACCTTCAACCTAATCATGAGTTTTTCCACCTAAATTGTAAACGAGGCTTTTCTTCTTCTAACCGCCGGCTTAAATATGGTAATAAAATACCTGGTCAGGGATGTCGCGTTAATATGTGAACTTTTATAGGTGGAAATTTTGAAAACGGCAAGCTTTAACACACCACTGTATTCCGTAGGATGCTGTAACGGTCCTAGCCGTGTGCTAATTAGTTTTCATCCCTCAGGTTGTGAACCTGTTGATGGGAATCCTGCTGACGGTGGCGGTCACTCATCCTGAGAACGTGCCCTCGGTCGACCTGCAGTACGAGGTCATCGAGCACTACTTCGCCTCGGACAGAATGTCAGGTACAGGCGTTTCACAATCGCGCCTCGTACTTGAATTGCTGACTTGTTCGTTTTACATTCAGACTTGGAAAGCGGCTAATAGTTTTGTTTTTGTCCATCTGATTTAGAAAATGCTTGCGTGGGATTCGCCATCTCCCTCCTGATGCTCACCATCAGTGCCATGATGGTCTACGGCGCCATTACCGTAAGTGTATCTGACTTATGCCGATTCACTGTTAAAACATGTTGGATTATTTTAAGGCGTGGTCTCGGTGCTGAAATGTTGAAGTGAAACCTGGGGACTTTTAGGATGTGGGACTTTTGGCACCAAAAAACTTTTACCCCTGGACATTGTTCCGGTGCTAAATGCTACAATGGGATGTTTTTTGGTATGTAACAGAAATGACTGGTACCTGGGGTCAGGGCCTGTGTACCTGCTCAGTCGTGCCACCATCCAATCAGATAATCACGTAGCAGCAGCGCTTAAAACTTTACCAACACGGTGACCAGAAGAGCATCTCGAAACGCATAAGCGCAATATAGCGCCAGAGTCCTGTCCTTGGTTGACGGGAATCTGCTGTTGTAACCCGTCCAGCTCAGGATTTGCGCCGTTGTACATTTTGAGATGCTTTTCTGCTCAACACGGTTGTAAAGGTCATTTGAATCACCGCAGCCTTCCGGACCTCTCGTAGGAGTCGTGCGTTTCCGCCCACAGATCTGCCCCTTAATGGATGTTTTTTGTTTTCTGCGCCGTTTTCATTAGACTCCAGAGACCTTCATGTGTGAAAATGTCCATTTCTGAAACTCGCCAGCAACCATGCCACAGTCCGAGTCACCGAGATCGCACTTATTCCTCATTCCGATGTTGGAAAAGGTTGCGTTGTTCATATTATGAAAACAAACTGGTGTATTTGCATTAACCCAGTTTGCATAACGCACTTGTGATCACACTGTGAGGGGGGGAAAAAAACCCTGGCATGTAAGCACAAGTATGTATCACCTCGTACCTGCAAGCGATCAGCTTTGTTCCGTACCATCGATAATTCACGTGTGAATTAATCTGCTCTTGTCTTGTGTAAGCCGATAGTCGTGTAACGTTTCATCGTGTCGTGTTAATCCACACTTTGCAGCCCTGCACGCTCGTCATCAACAACAGGTTTGATTTGCTTTTCCATTTTCTACACTAGTTCCCGATGTAAGGCCACATGTAGTCTAGTGGTTAGGTAGTAAATGGAGTTTGTGAGCTGTATGGCTGTAATAGACTACCCTTTGTCCTTTGTTTTACGTCTGCTTAATAACTTATTAACCTTATTCATTTGTAATGTAGACTCAGCCGTCCTGTAGTACCCTGACCTTTTCCACATTAGATTTGCTTGGAATAGCACCTTCTTTTGGGAGTCGGAAACCTAGAGCCGGGATATCGTTTTAAAACGAATTGGAAATGCATTTCTCAGGCTTTCATCAGTTAATATGATCCTGCTTATGTACGGGAGGAATAAGACACTGAGGCGTTATACACATGAAAATGAAGCTGTGTGTGCGCGTTGTTCATCTCCCGCAGCACCGTGATGGCTGGCTCATCCCGTTCTTCTGCTATCAGCTGTTTGACTTTGCTCTGAGCTGCTTGGTGGCCATCAGCTCCCTCACCTACCTGCCCAGGATCAAGGATTACCTGGATCAGCTGGTTAGTGGTGGTTGTTTGTTTGTTTGTTTGTTTGTTTTTTCCTCCTTCAATCTGTTGAGAGAATATTTTAGAAATGCATGTTTTGCTTTGTTTTTTCTTCATCCTGTCTCTCGTTTGCAGCCGGACTTCCCGTACAAAGACAATCTCCTCTCTCTGGATTCCAGCTGCCTTCTGCTGTTTGTGCTCATCTTCTTCGCTCTCCTCATCATCCTGAAGGTATCACAACACCTCCCTTAATAATGACCAGCACATGTATTATATTGGAAGTCGGTTGATCTGCCTGTTCTGCTTGTAAGCACGGTAAATAATTCATCCTGTGGTTGCCCGTCGAGGTCTATATGGTTTAGGTGCTCTGATTAAATTATTATTATTAAGGAACATGTTTAATTCAAGCTTTGAATATAGCTAAACTGCACTGGATCAGCAAAGGAATATAGAGACTTAATTAAAATAATCACATAAGATTTGCTGAGTTTAAGGTAAGAAATAGTCTCATCAGATATGATGTTTCAGCATTCAGTAAAATGAAAGCGGAATCATACGGCCTGTGAGCAGGCATGCGTTGATTGTCATTGCCATGACAACCACGCAGTTGCTTGGCTAGCAAAGGCACAGCCCGCAGCACTCTCGTTCTCGCTTCGCGTGTTCTTGAGTGACGGCTGGGAATTGTTCAGTGAGTGCAGGACACGATGTGATTTATTACTCTGAGTGGACAGAGAACCAGGTTCAATTGAATATATTCTTCTCCCGTTAAAGCCTGCTGAAGCTAATCTCTCAAACACACCAGCGCTTTATAGTAATGGAGTCAGTAAGGGAGCGTCTAAAAAGTGCATGACTCTGGCAAATGAGGATTTCTACCAAGATTAACATGGCAATTTTCTAGGTCTTAAGGCGTTTGGACGTATTACAATGACAGAAAATAGCCTGTTCACATCCCTATCCCATATGCACATTGGTCTCTCTCTCTCTCTCTCTCTCTGTCTGTTTCTCTGTCTGTCTCTCTCTCTCTGTTTCTCTGTCTGTCTGTCTCTCTGTTTCTCTGTCTGTCTCTCTCTCTCTGTTTCTCTGTCTGTCTGTCTCTCTGTTTCTCTGTCTCTCTCAATTCAATTCAAAGAGCTTTATTATCATGACCGTAAATGTGTACAGTATTGCTAAAGCATTGAAATGAGACCGTTTCAATAAAACAAATACAGTCTCTCTCTCTCTCTCTCTCTCTCTCTCTCTCTCTCTCTCTGTTTCTCTGACTGTCTTTCTCTGTCTGTTTCTCTCCCTCTGTTTTTCTCTCTGTCTGTCTGTTTCTCTCTCTGTGTCTTTCTGTTTTTCTCTCTCTCTCTGTCTGTCTCTCTCAGTCTCTCTCTGTCCCTCGGTCTCTCTGTCTGTTTCTCTCTGTCCCTCTCGCTCTCTCTCTCTCTCTCTGTCTCTCTCTCTCTCTCTGTCTGTTTCTCTCGGTCTCTCTCTGTTCGTTGGTCTCTCTCTGTCTGTTTCTGTCTCTCTCTCTCTCTCTCTCTCTCTCTCTCTCTCTCTCTCTCTCTCTCTCTCTCTCTGTTTCTCTGTCTCTCTGTCTGTTTCTCTCTGTCTGTTTCTCTCGGGCTCTCTCTCTCTGTCTGTTTCTCTCGGTCTCTCTCTGTCTGTTTCTCTCGGTCTCTCTCTGTCTGTTTGTATATACATATGTATAAATAAAAAAAGTACTGCTCCAATTGAATGTATTTTTTGTTGTTGTAGTTTTGGTAGCATAAATTATATTCGTATTGCTAGAATTGTTGTCTCTAAAATCTACACTAAAAGAGAAATTATGAGAAAAAGGAAATGACCTGTTCTGTTCTTTTGTTTACATTGTTTGTGTGGGTGTGTGTGGGTGTGTGAGGACATGGGGGTGTGTGGGTGTGTATTTGTACATGTTCTTTGCCAGTGACTGTGCAGAAGAAATGTGTCCCAAACACACACGTGATGTCACGTCCTTATCACAGATAAACTGTTAGGAGTAATATGCAGCAGTGATGACTATTTGAGAAGAATGTCTTTCTTTTTAACATCCGGACTGCATTAGTTCTGAAAGGTCACATGACCAGAGAGGCACAGAGATCTGAGAAGGCAGTAAAATTCTTAGGAACATATGTGTTGCTTATACTATCATGCTGGAATTTCCCCTGTTCACATTTTTTTGCAGTGCCTAGAGCACTCCAGTTTTTAATATTTTTCAGCTGAACATCTTCTATGGTTAATTTGTCAACTGCATGCTTATTTAATGAATTAAAAAAATCAGAGTAACGCACTATTTCCGGTGACAGAAAGCGAGGGCTTTTGACAGTCATCCCGTATTCATGTATTGATTATCTGTTATTGTTGGGGAGGAATAATGAAGACTGTACCTTTGCCTTGTTTTTGTGTCCGTAACAGTCATTTCTGAAATATATATATTTTGGTCCGCCTCGCGCATGCCTCACACATGCTCTTGTTTTACATTACGAGCCTGAAGTACTCCTTTAATATTATTTTTGCTGTTGTTTAAACAGGCTTATTTGATCAACTGCGTGTGGAACTGCTACAAGTACATCAACAACAGAAACATGCCAGAGATCGCAGTTTATCCCGCTTTTGAGGCTCCACCTCAGGTATATCTACATTTACACATGTAACTGTCATAGAGATGAGCAGACCTCCCGTCACTCATGTTGCCACACTGAACAGTTCAGTAGCCACTCAGAGGGAGTTACTGAGCGCTGAATATGTGAAGACTTCACGGCTATTTGATTATCACTTCTGCAGCGAAGTGATATTCAAATAGGACACTTAAGAAAGGGTGTAAGGTTATAGGAAAATAATCAGCACCCAGGTGGTTTATAATGAAGTGGCGTTGCTGTATTCTCCCCACGGCTAACCATTTTTCTCTATCGATGCATGTTTTTTTCCTCCTATACAACAAGTACAATTTTAGATTTAGATCTAGATCATTTATATGTTTAGTTCTATTTAATGTCTGCAGAACTAGTTCCTGTTACCACTTCTGCTATAACGGCTATAAATAGTCGATCTCTTAAAGCTTCACAGCTACTTCCGCTAAACATGACCCTGCAAAGACGTTACCACAGGAAAGTGCTAGACACAGCGCTTAAATATAAACCTGTGATTTGCAGCTGGAGTCAATAACTCGACAACTAATCATCAGATTGAAGAATTACAGTGGTGTACATGATACAGAGTTAAATGCTAGAAACCATTGCACAGTGTTCAGTTTCGCTTTATAATCATCCTGCCCTTTTGTCTGGAGATCACAAGAAGTTCAAATCCCAGTGACCTGCGACCCCACAGCTGTACATGGCCGCTGTAGACTTTTCCCCGCCGCCGAAAATATTTGCGGCGTCGTGCATTTCTCATGCTTAGTCAGTAGAGGGCTCTCACTGTGTAAATGTGCGTGAGGATTCAGATTCAGAGTTTCCGGAGTTTAAAATGTATCTTATAGCAGAGAAGTTTTTCTAATGAGTTCCGGGAGTAACACAGTCGGTCGTGTACGCGGTTTTCCTGTGAGCAGTTGAGAGTCAGGAAAACGGCGATCACATGCTACAAATACGGAAACAGTGATGAACAGAGATGAAACATGTTTAGGGGCGATGGCTATCTGCCAGGAAAGGAATGCATGAAAATAGCTGAAGATGAACAGGAAGCAAAATTCAAAACAAAAAAGCCACAGAGCTGAAACGTTCCCAGGAGGCATGTGGAATAAAATCGGATTGCATATCACATTAAGTGAAGTCTGCCGGTTCACATCTTTGACCAGTTATATTACTCGTAGTATTGGGTATCATTTGAATTGATCGATTCTGCCTTTTTATTATTCTGCTTTTTCGATTCCCAGTTTCAAAATGGCGCGGGGAATGTTTAAATAACAAGACCAAGCGCCACTGTTTACAACTTTAATTAAAGCATGTTTGCGTTGGAGAGACTTTTTAATTGATCTGAAAATGTAAATAAATTAAATGAGTTCATACAGCTATGGAAAATATGACTTTTTATTCTTACTGCATGCGTTTTGTCTTGTTGGATGAAAATGTTTTCTGAAAATCCCAGGGGGGGGGGGTGTCTTATTTCATAACTTGAATAAAAAAGAAATGGTCGTGTATTTTCGTTGGCAAATTTCCATGTTTTAAGAGGCGCTTCACTTCGTCTCACCACCCCGTTGATCATTTTCCCATCACAGCATTGTATTCCTGAAACGACTACATGTTACACAGCCGCATGTTTTGCAGTTCGAGTTACAGTCTAGAATGACGCAGTTAAACATGTGTTGTTGTGTTCTACAGTACATCCTCCCCACCTACGAAATGGCCATGACGATGCCAGCGAAGGAGCCTCCGCCCCCCTACATGCCCGTCTGAAGACCGTCTCCGATCAAGTCACTGCAGATGCCGTCCTTGGTTTTTCTGATCGATTGCACTCTTCACTCTGTAGAACGGAGGGTGCTCCGATTCCCCACCTCTATCACTTTAAAGCTCTGCATATTGCATAGACTCAACCATCGTCGTCATCCGCATGACTCTCATAAACATGTCGTGACAGCTCATCACAGATCTATTTTTGTAAACGAATAGAAAATAAAGCCGCCGCAAGAGGGGTTTACGGGGGAAAGGCTTGCTCCCTGTCGAGGGGCGAGTTCGCTTTGCAGTGTTGGAGCCTGAGTGCGAGCTGGGTTGTATAGTGACTTGTGCTTCGGACAGCTTTTTGTATAGTTTATTCATAGTGAACCATTCTAATGAACCGTTTCTACTTAGGTGACGTAGATCATCCGCCAGCGGGCAACGCACATGAAGCAGTGCGAGCTTTCACTTTTCATGCTTTTCCTCTCGTTTTTAATGCTTTTTTTATTTTATTTTTTTTTTTGAAAGAGGTGACGTGAAAGCGTGTTTTCCTTTACCGTTTTTGCTTTACCGCTTCACCGTCTACTAACATTTCGAAGCACTACTTTCTCAGTCGGCTAACGCAAAAGATTCTGCTTTGGTTTAAACACCGATCATGACAATCCAATGTGAAATTAAAAGAACTCTTTGTTTTACCTTTTGTGTATTTTGTGTGAAAGTTTAAAAAGAAAAAAATTAAAAAAAAAATTAACGCATAGGCAAGAGGTTTTAGCACTTTATCATGTTTTATATTCAAGTGTTGTGTCAGTTCATACATCCATCCCTACATCCAGTCATCCATCAGATCCCACCACGTGCCAACATTTTGGCATTGTGCTGTGTTGTGGTAGATAGTGATCATGCTTTCCACACGTTTTTGACAAGAGAGGAGACTCTTCTCTCACGAGACAATGCTTTGAATAAACATGACTCTCTGCTAGTATTGTGAAAATCAGTAGATGCATGCTAGTCTCCTTCTTGGTCTCTTTTTTTCCTTGTACACTTTCTGGTAAGTCAATTAATTCAGTAATAAACATTTTGAAACATTGGTTCGTTTTGCATTCCTGAACACATGCAGTTCATTTAAGTGTGTGTGTGTGTGTGTGTGTGTGTGTGTGTGTGTGTGTGTGTGTGTGTGTGTGTGTGTGTGTGTGTGTG
>JAQQZR010000020.1:13885055-13900984 GCA_030068235.1 Notoglanidium macrostoma | reverse complement strand
GTGTGTGTGTGTGTGTGTGTGTGTGTGTGTGTGTGTGTGTGTGTGTGTGTGTGTGTGTGTGTGTGTGTGTGAGTAATCGAACAGAAAATGTTCTTTAAAGCAGGTATATCGATGACAGAAGTTGTCATTGTTTCTATAGTAACAGGAGCTGGTATGTCAAACCTCATGAAATTGTTGACATGGAGATGTGTATTTTTATTTTATTTTAAAAGCATGTTATTGGACAGGAGTCTGTATTATCATGATTAGTCAGAGCTACGTTTATAGAAAATTAATCGACCTTCTGACAATAATGGAGATTCAAGCACTGTTGTGTACAGACACACTGATCAGCCATAACATTAAAACCACCTGCCTAATATTGTGTAGGTCCCCTTTGTGCCACTAAAACAGTGCCCATGGAGGCCTGGACTCCAACAGGACCTCTGAAGGTGTGCTGTGGTATCTGGCACCAAGACGTTAGCAGCAGATCCTTTCATTCCTGTACGTTGCGAGGTGTAGCCTCCGCTTGTATGTCCAGGACTTCCCGCAGATTGAGATCTGAGGAATTCGGAGGCCGAGTCAACAACTTGAACTCTTTGTTTGTTCCTCAAACCATTCCTGAGGAATTTTGGACGTGTTGCAGAGCGCATTATCCTGCTGAAAGAGAACACCGACATTAGGGAATACCGCTGCCATGAAGGGGTTTGCTTGGACTGGAACAATGTTTAGGTAGGTGGTACGTGTCAAAGTAACATCCACATGAATGTCCGGACCCAAGGTTTCCCAGCCGAACATTGCCCAGTGCCTCTGCCGGCTTGCCTTCATCCCATAGTGCATCCTGCTGCCATCTCCTCCCCAGGTAAGTGACACATACACAGCCATCCACATGATGTAAAAGAAAACACGATTCATCAGACCAGGCCACCTTCTTCCATTTCATCCAGTTCTGATGCTCACGTGCCCATTGTTGGGGCTTTCGGTAGTGGACAGGGGTCAGCAGGGGCGCTGTGACCAGCAAGCTGCGATGCACTGTGTTCGGACACCTTTCTACCATAGCCAGCATTTACTTTTCCAGTAATTTGTGCTACAGTAGCTCTTGTTGGATCGGACCAGATGGTCTAGCCTTAATGAGCCTTGGGTGCCCATGACCCCATCACCGGTTCACTGGTGGTCTGCCAGTCGCTGAGACTTGTTTCTTGTTTATACTCTCGTCCAACACGTTTCATGGTAATGCTGACCCTGTGTTTGCATACGTATAACAAATAAACTGAACTGCGTATGAGGAACACCCCACAAGACCTACCATCACAATTTGGCTCTTGTCCGAGATACGCTTGTCCATTTTTCCTGCTTCTAGCACATCAACTTCGAGAACTCACTGTTCACTTGCTGTCTAATATATCCAACCCCTTGACTGTACTGTAATGATATAATGTTTTTCACTTCACCGGTCAGTGGTTTTAATTATAAATTTTTTACCATATAGAACACACTGCCATTTTATGCAAGACATTCCTAACCTTTTCAACCCGCCTGATTATCCAGGGAATTTCTCACCTCCCTGTTCGTCTCTAAGTATAGGATGTGAAAACCTTTGCTAAGAGCATAGCTTTTTTTCAAGTATAGCAGACACAATTCAAGCACATGTCACTGTGAAACATGTGAAAGCAGCGGTGAAACTGTATGAAATATTAGCCATTCGAAGAGACAGGGCACGAGTGTCTGAGTGTACCTTCATCCATCATGGTGTGATTTAGGGTTCTGAGCAGCCTGGCCTTGGCACGGAGATGAAAGGAAGCATGAAAGCTGGGTGATTTTCCTGCTCTATGAGTCAGAAATATTTGTGTTTGCTGTCAGAATTAGCACAGAGGTCTGAAATCTAGTTTGAGTGACGAGGGCGACTTTATGCAAGCAGACGCTTGAACTGGTGCAATCTGACAGAACAACCGTTGTTTAAAGGTCAAATTCTGTACTACGTCTGGAAATGTGGACTCTAAAGATGTCTAACAAAAGTATCAGACAGATCCTTGGAGCTCTCGTGCCTGTGTGTAGTGTGTTTCACTGCTACAAAGGAAGATTTGGCAGCTTAGACTTTGTTCATTTATTTTCATGCATAAGTTTCAGTTATACAGTCATGCATCAAATACTTGTATATATTTGTTGATTAACAAATAAGATGAGTGTATTAGTGTTAATCCTATCAAGTTAAAGTTACATCTATAAATATAATGAATGTATAAAACATGCAAAAAAAAGAAAAAATGATATATAACATCTAGGTATATCACTGTCCATGCTACCTTCATAACAGAAAGTAAACTACCATTAAATAGTCTAAATGTAAATAAGTACATTATATATAATTTCCTAGATTGCAAACCTATCCAGATTTTTCCATACAATATACAGTGGAGTGCAAAAGTTTGCACACCCTTAAGGACAAAAATATAGAAGGCATCTAGTGCGTTGAGTCACAGATATTCGCTTATTGTTACAATTATGTAAAATGCTCAAATTCTGTATGATATTAATTGTGTATGATTTTAACAGTTAAAAAAGGCTAGATATTAGTGCAGAAGTTTGCATATCTCTTTCTCCAATAACTTTTTTACTCACCATAGGATGATGAGATTATATTTAGTTTTTTTTGCACTTTTTGCTACTTGGTGTAACTTTTTGGAAAATCAGCTTTTTTTTTTTTTTTGCCTACAAGCCATGAAGGATGTACAAACTTTTGCACTAAACTTTATGAAATCAGGTCAATGTTTGTTGCCTGCATTATTGGTTATGGGCCAGTGACACACAAATCTACAGTAAAATAAACACAATCTTTGTTGATTATGTTCCAGGTGTTTTGAGGTATTGAAGCTCTGGAGGTTGATGTTCTGGAGGTCAGTGTGGTCCATACTCTAGCTTCACTGGAATGGAAAGTGGTCCATACATCAGAATAGTCGTCTGAAGCCAGTTTACCTTTTAATTAATAAGAAAATAGGTAAATATGAAGGTTTATAAGTGTCTGCAGTCTATGTTTTAGAGAATTCTCACTTACCAAAGCCATGATCACTTGCGGGACAACATCCGTTCCATTTGCTGTACTTTCTTGGTGATGTCTGCTAGTATAACAGTGGTTAAGGTTACTGAATTATCATAATCCCTCATATTCTGATCCATTTAAGGGAGAAGTTTTAGACTACAGCTTGTTATTATATGGAGTTCTTAAGATTGAAATAATGGAAGTTACATCAGGTTTTTGATATCTGTTATATATCTGTAATATATAACGATACCAATTTATTGGATTAATTTCTGCTTGCATGATTCAGCAAAGCTTTAAAACCATGAAAATAATCAGTTATATGTACATGGCAGTTTTGCCTCAACTTTGTAAAACTACAGGGTAATATTTTTACTGGCATTTGGTATTTCAGGAATTGTCAGTAGGGGCTTCATCCTGGTCAGGGTCATGGTGGAGCCGGAGGATCCCAGAAATTCACTTTGAATGGGATGCAGGTTCATGATAGGGCAACAGGCGCACACACATTCACACCTAGGTGTAATTTGGCATAGCCAATCCATGTATGAGCATGTTTGTGGGAGGAAATGGAGTACCTGGAGGAAACGCACGCAAACTCAAATATAATCCCCTCCGAAAGTATTGGAAGTGCCAGGCCAAATTTTAGTTTTTGCTATGGAATGAAGACATTTGGGTTTGAGATCAAAAGAAGAATGAAATGATAGAATTTCAGCTTTCAGGTTCCTGGTATTTAACTCTAGATGTGTTGAACAACTTGGTACAAGGCACCTTTGTTTGAACTCACACATTTTTCAAGGGATAAAAAATACAATATATGACAAGTGTTTTTCGTTACTGTGGTGGACTGGCGACCTGCCCAGGGTGTACCCCGCCTCTCGCCCGAAGATGCTGGGATTGGCTCCAGCTTCCCTGCGACCCAGACGGATAAAGCGCTATAGATAATGGATGGATGGATGTTTTTCGTTAGCCAGGTGAGCCCTGTTAGACTGATTGTTTAATCAGTTAATAGCACTGAATGTCTACTCTTGGTTTGAGCCCAATGAATTCAGAAGAATGAATTCAGAAGGCTACAGAAACTTACTGTCTGGCAATTTACAGAGAACTGCATTCAATCTAATTGGGAAGAACTTCATCAAGGAGCAAGTCAATGACCCAAAACACTGCCAACACCACTTCATCAGGGGAAAAAGTGGAAGGGTTTAGACTGGCCAAATCAATCACCAGACCTTAACCAAACTGAGCAGTATTTCACCACAAGAGGAGACTGAATGGAGAAACGCCTCAAAGCAAACAACTGTGGTACAAGTTCTATCAAATTATAATACCCGGGCTCTGTCTTCAAAATCATCCCAGAATGTTCTCTGATGTATGTGCATCAATATCTTCAAACCAAAGACTACATTATTATCAATATCAATATATATTAAAGACCAAGGTATGTTTATGGTTAAGTGTTAACTAGTGATGGGAATTCCTTTAGACTCAGTTCACCAATAAGAGTTGACTGCCAGTGTGCTAATTTTTTTTATTTCTAATTGGACCAGGTTTGTGATATTTTGGCAAGTTATTCCACTTCTTTACTGAACCATGACTGAAGGTGAGTTGGCTTTCAAAATTCATCTGAAAGAATTGACTTGTTAAGTCCTAGTGATGAGACTGATGTTTAGGTTCATCCGTGCATAAGACTGAAAAGAAAGGATATGTTTGCCATTGAGGGTCTGGATGGAGTTTAGTGTCTGCCTTTGGAAAGCCAGTCTTGCTTCACATTTACATGGATCCTGAACGACCTCCACCTTCATCTCTTCATATTGGAATTAAGCAAAGTTTGTTAGATACAACTGTGCTACTTCTCTGTGTAATGCTAGCCTATAAAACACTACTTGTTATGTTCCAACTGACTATAAACTGTAACACACTTTACCTTCTATGCAATGTTAATCTGAATATCTTTTAATGAATAATCAAGCATATTGATTATAGTTTAAGTAACATAACTCAGATGTTATTTTCATTAAGAACAATTCTTGGGTCTTCACTCATTTTGTGTAGTTTGTTAGCATAAATGTAACACTCAGCAACAGAGAATGCAATGTTGTCAAATGGGCTTTTGCAACATTGCTAGCATTACATTTTTACATTTTGCGAATCAATCCTAAAATTGATTTAATACACAAACACAAAGACAGATGAGGTCTCACCCAATAACTACTCTGAGCCAGATCGTTTTTCAAATTAAAGCAGCTTCAAATGCTAAGAAAATGTTGCTTAAACATGCCAAAGCATTAACCATTGACCAACATACTGTCTCTTTCTATAAAACCCTATAGACTCTAAAAACAATCTCGTCTTGGCAGCTGACTTTCAGGTGTGTTTCTACAGTCTACAGCAGGACTATTCAATTTTGAATTGAGGGCTGCAATATCTAAGAGTAGTTTCTCCAACCAGCATGCCAGTGAAATGCGCCATACCAGGTTATTAAACATTATTTCAATATTGTTTTGATTTTTGTACAAATGTCTGGAATAGATGGGCTAGAATTTAAAAAGTAGATCTGGTGATTGAAGTTTCAAAAGTACAACCATCCAATCAAGAAGAAGTAGATGCCTCTTTAATACATGTATATCTTTATTTTAAATATGTAGATTCCCTTTCTCTGAAGTGGAATAAATTATCTTTAATTAGGTAGGGTGCCTGGTTGGAGTGGACATATAGATTTTGAACCCTCAGATGACTAGCCTGGTCTACAAGGTCTTACGTGAACAAGTTTTTTTGTCTTCATTCAACACAAAACCGCTCCCACATTCACAGTGAAAGGATCCATCACTGCTGACACAAATATGCTCACAGTCATGTCCCATCCCACACTGGTCCAGACCTGCAACAAGTCATGAGGAAGGTATTGGAATAATCCTGACGTATCTTTATTGGAATATGAGCTACTGTAAATTGATACACATATCATATCTTTGAAACCCCCTCTTTTTATGACAACCATGAGTTTAACTCATGAGAATTATGCTGACATTTTATATGCATTAATAAAATACAGTAAAACTATTAATATGTTTAGAGCCTCTTGGGACACTTGCTTTTATACAGTCTACAACAGGTCTATTCAATTTTGGCTCTTGAAGGCAGCAATGTCTACCAGTAGTTTCTCCATCCAACAAACCAGTGAAATGCACCATACTACATTATAAGGCTTGATTTCAACATATTTTAACCAATGTCTGGATCAACTTGGCTAAAATTGGAAAAGTAGCTTCATCTTTAACTAGGTAGGATGCCTGATTGAACTTGAACTTGATATAGCGCTTGAGCCTGATCTATAAGGTCTTACGTGAACAAGTTTTCTTGTCTTCATTCAAGACAAATCCCCTCCAGCATTCACAGTGATAGGAATCATCACTGCTGACACAAATGTGCTCACAGTCATGTCCCATCCCACACTGGTCCAGACCTGCAATAAGTCAGGAGTAAAGCATTGCAGAAATCCAGATGTGGTATCATTGGTAGATACAAACAATTTATAAAAGCTGAAGTAATTTACAGTCTAATGGTTTACCCAGGGGTGCCCTCTACTCTTGACAATTTTCATTCTCCTGAACAACTTTCCCTTTAAAAGAACATGCCCAACATTCCCCCCCTTTATTGCACCCCTGGGTCTGACTAATATGAAAAATGTCAATGTTTTCTATTTGATATCAGCAAACCTTACGCAATTAACCAGTTTATAGCATCTTGGGAATTTGGCCATCAGATTTTATTCTATAGTCTACAACAGGACTATTCAGTTTTGGCTCCTGAAGGCTGCAATGTCTACCAGTAGTTTCTCCAACCAATGAACCAGCAAAATGAAGCCCACCAGGTTGTAAGGCTTTGTTTCAATAATTTTTTTTTGTAAAGGTTGTTCATACCACAAATGATTAGAGTTATAGAATGTCACCATGTTCAACCAATCAAGAATATGTAGATCACTACTCATAAATGATTTCATGGTGGTGGTACACAAGATATTGGAGAGTTGGAAATTGTTATTGTAAATTAACAGGAATAAAATATCTTTAACTAGGTATGTGCCTGGTTGGAGTGAACATGCAGAGCTTCAGCTGTCAGATGAATAGAATGACCTGCAAGGTCTTACGTGAACAAGTTTTCTTGTCTTCATTCAAGACAAAACCCCTCCAACATTCACAGTGATAGGACCTATCACTGCTGACACAAATGTGCTCACAGCCATGTCCCATCCCACACTGGTCCAGACCTGCAATGAGTCATGAGTAAAGCACTGGAGATATCCAGATGTCATATTGTTTCAAGATTCTGAGGTCTAATATAAATAACATTTCTGTGAACCCATATGTTACATAGTATAGAACAAGCCATTACCATTTATGATGTTTAACTGGGGGCACTTTTACAGATTTTTTGCCCTCTGCCATGTAAAATTTTACTTCTTCTATACAAGTGGACAGTTTTTGTTTTACATTGTCCTGTTAGGTCCTCTGTGTACTCAGGACTCATGGAATCATCATCATCATCTTCCCTCCCCCTTTATGACACACCTGGGTTCAGTTAATGAGATACTACCAAACCTTAAAAGATTAACAAACTTACAGCTTCTTGGTGAACTGACCTTCAGAGTTGATTCTGTGATTTACATCAGGGCTATTCAGTTATGACTCATGGGCTGTAATGTCTATGAATAGTTTCTCCAACCAACATACCACTGAAATGCACTATACCAAGATATTAGCTTCAATTTAATGCTTGTTCTGTTTGTTTAGGAGTCTGATTGGTTCTGCATACCACACCTGATCAGAGGTACAAAATGGTCCCCATGTACCACCAATCAAGAAGTTGTGGACACCTATTAATTCTCAAAATGAGTTTATAGTGGTTGTACTTCATACAGTGCATTAATTATCTTTAACTAGGTAGGGTACCTGGTTGGAGACAACATACAGAACTTGAGCCTGCAGATGAATAGCCTGATCTACAAGGTCTTACGTGAACAGGTTTTCTTGTCTTTATTCAAGACAAAGCCCCTCCGGCATTCACAGTGATAGGAGCCATCACTGCTGATACAGATGTGCTCACAGTCATGTCCAATCTCACACTGGTCCAGACCTGCAACAAGTCACGAGGGAGACAATGGAGAATTCCAGATCTCATATGTTTTACAGAAATCTTAGAGAAAGCTTTCAGAATATGATGCACTCCTTGACTGCAAAACTTATGATTAATATCTGAAAAACCCTCCATTTATTGCAGGCTAATGGCTTAACCAGGGGTCTCCTCTGCCCATGATCATTTTCATTCTCTAGGACAACTTTCCATTCCACAAGCAACCTCCTTGGAGCATTTATAGTCATACCCAACTTCCCCCTCTTTAAGGAACCCCTGGGTTTAACTAATGGTAAAAATGTTGATGTTTTCTATGTGATAATCTCAAACATTAAGCAATTAATCAAATCAGAGCTTAGTGGTGAACTGACCTTTAGATTTGTTTCTACAGTCTACAACAGGGCTATTCAGTCTTGGCTGCAATGTCTACCAGTAGTTTCTCCAACCGACATACCAGTGAAATGCACCATACCAAGTTATCCAGCTTTTGTAATATTTGTTTGTTTGGGAATCTGAGTGGTTGTTCACACCACAACTGGTGAGAGTTATATCCAATGAAGAAGAAGTAGATGCCAATCAATTCTCAAAACCATTTCAGGGTGGTGGTACTCGTAGAAGATCCCGAGATTTGGAAATCAATGCTGTGTATTAATAGGTATGAATGATTTTTATGTAGGTAGGGTGCCTGGTTGGAGAGAACATACAGAACTTGAGCCCTCAGATGAATAGCCTGGTCTACAAGGTCTTACGTGAACAAGTTTTCTTGTCTTCATTCAAGACAAAACCTCTACGGCATTCACAGTGAAAGGAGCCTTCACTACTGACACAAATGTGCTCACAGTCATGTCCCATCCCACAATGGTCCAGACCTGCAACAAGTCATGAGAAAGGTACTGGAGAAATCCAGATGCTGAATCTTTACAGGAATGTGAGACTAAGCTGCTGGAATTGGCTACACATATCAAATGGTCATAAATAGGCATGAAACAAGTCATTACCATTTATGACACATTACACCAAGTAACTCACTGGCACTACCGTCATCATCATCACCAACCATCATCGCCTTGAAACAAGATTTCTTGTCCTGCATCAAAACAAAGCCTGGAGCACATGTGCAGTGATAGGAGGAGCCACTGCTCACACAAGTGTGCTGACAGTCATGACCCAGTGCACAAGCATCGATACCTGGAACAAGTCATGAACATTGTGCAATTATATTTGAATTACTATAGTTAACATGCATAATAGCTATGGGTATTGCAACGATCTTCATTATGTTTCTTTTTTGCATTAAGACTATCATGGTTTAAAATATGCAAATATTGTTTATTGGTTACTAAATTATGATCTACATATTTTGGACTCAACACCCTGGGCAATATTTGGAAAATTTTCATTACGCAATGTCTCCTTGGGTTCTCTCTGTTCATTCAAGAACCTTGGAACCGTTTGGTGAAGTGAAAATTTGTTTCCTAAGTCCATAACAGTCATATTTAAAAAGGGAGTCATTGAATCTGGAGAAAGATTGTTGATATTTGAACTCAACAGCCAAACAAATACATACTTCCCTTCAGAAGCTCCACCCCCCAAATTCATGGACACATGTTGCATCGCGCAAGGCAACAACACTAACAACGAGATCCCCATCCCCTTCTTCTTCTGCCTGTTCTGTGATTGGCTGGATTACACCCCCTGTACTGATTGGCTGGAATAATGTTGTGTTTCTTGGTCCGAGCCAGTTACGTTGTTTCATTGTTTACAGAACCAGGGCTATGACAAAAAGTGTACTTGATTAGAATCGATGACTGCACCTTTATTTTCCAACCATAATACAAACACCTTACGAAGTTATTAGGATTGCTTATTTTCATCAGTATATGGTTTAAGTGGACAAGAAATAGATTTAGGCTCCCAGGTAGCACAATAGAAAAGTATTCATGGGAGATCACAAATTCAAACCCTGAGGATCCCATAGCCATCTGAGGCTGGGAGTCCAAGAGAGCAAATCTGCCTGTGCTCTCTTTGTGGAACGACGTTTATCTTTCCCCTGTCAATCACAATGACCCTTGCCAATTGTGAGTACATGTATGTACAAGAGGGCAGTTAGTACTTTCCTCCAAGTGGTATTCACCTACTCTATGACACATCATGAGCTCCAGTTCAGTGGCTTCACATGCCATATTAACTCTGAAATATGCCACACTTATTGGATTCTGCTGAATATGTTAAGTCAGATTATTATAAGTTTTATTGGAATGGTCTGACATATTTTCACCTTAGATATTATCGAGTTCCTTGGGAAGAAATGGCATGAAAAATCATTCAGTGCCATTTCCACCATAACATTTTAAACTCACTGGCACTACTTTCACCATCGTTGTCACCATCATTATGTCCATTGCCTGCACCATCGGTTTGACCATCATGACCACTGTCCCTGTTGATGGAGCATGTTCTCTTGTCTTCATTTAAGACATATCCAGCATGACATTTGCAGTAATAGGACAGGCCACTTCCAACACAGATGTGTTGACAGCTGTGTCCCATTTTGCATGGGGATACACCTGGAATGGACAATTTTATACACCATAACAATTACCGGAGGAATAGTAGTCCATATCTTTTCCTGAAAAAAAAAATCCTCAAATGTGTCTGGTTTAGATTGCGCAATGGAAAGTAAAGATGGTTATATTGATATCTAATCTGAACCAAATTCATAGTTCCTCAACAATTTTTTTTTACCCAGAAGTAATGTTAAAAAAGTATAGGAAGTACCTTTGCCAAAGCTAGTTTTATGAAAAGATTATAATAACATTCCTAGACTAACACATTCACTATATATCACGAATATCCTGACAGACCAAATGTTTTAAGAACCAAATATTCTATAACAAACAACAGATGTGCTAGAACCAATAGATAGTTTTCATCCCATCGACCTGATCTGCTATTCTTTTATACTTTTTTTTAAACAACATACTCATCATGGAACCCAAATACAACAAAATCACCAGGATGCAGGGCACGCGTTTGTCATCTGTCTCGCTAGTCAGATAGAGAAAGACGTTTCACTGAGCTGAAAAGAACAGTAACATTAGTGCAAACCAGGAGACAACGTTGCCTGCATGTGATGTTCAACATCATGATAATGTTACGGGTTCAATGCAGGACGACCATCCATCGAAATTCCACAGTGTGGGATGGATCAGAGTTTCAATCCAGCTGATTGCTCTGTTGGATTTGTTCTGTTATACACATAACACAAAAAAATATACACGTGCTTGGATTGTAACAACGTAATAAGTGTCACGTAATATATAATTTTGCATGACTTTCAGAGTCATGACAAAGGCAGGTTTGGTAGAGTAGCTGTGGATCTAGATTTAGATTAATGACTAAATATGTAGGTTATTCATGAAGGATGTTTAACAATGTCTTGATGTATGCAGGCAAAACAGTTTGCCATAAATATGATGCCTGGACCACACTAGAGAAAAATAAGGTGGATTTTGAGGGTAATTTGCCAACAATAACAAGTTGTCCTGAGCTTTGGCTGGATTAAAAATGATTGTATTCCTAGATTATCCTGTGTTGTATTAAAAATGATCTTAAGCTTTCCGATATATTCATAATCTTGTCCCCACGTCAAAATAATAATTAATTTAATATTTAATACAACTCAACACACCATTTCATGTGGAAACGCAATCTTGACATCATATTTTTTTTCATTTCTACTAACAGTGTATAAATTACTGTCTTAACTGCAATGTGACATCTAATGACTCCATGTATGTGTGTATTAATAACTTTTATAGGAGCACCTTCTCATTATCCAACCAGCCAATCATGTGGCATCAGTGCAATGTATAAAATCACACAGATACATCACCCGGTCTTTTTACAATCTTCAGCTGTGCTGTTTTGTTGAACCTGCACCCAGTATACCCTCAAATTCCTGTTCTTGGCTTGACAGGAGTGGATCCAATCCTCCCCAAGTTTCCACATGTTGTGTGTTTGAGATATTTTCTGCTCACTATGGTTATAAAGAGTGGTTATGTGAGTGACCGTATCCTTCCTGCCAGCTAGAACTAGTCTGCTGGTTCTCCTTTGACTTCTCTCATGAACAAACTAGAGACAGTTGTGCATGAAAATCCCAGCAGTTTCCAAAATACTCCAAAATTTACAAAATACAATTTTGTAAAAAATCCGGCCTGTCTGGTACTACAAACATGCCACGGTTGACATCCTAAGATCACATTTTCCCTCTATTCCGAACCTGTATCTGCATGATTGTATGTATTGCACTGATGCCACAGGATTGGCTGATTTTATAATTGCGTGAATGTGTGTAAAGTGGACGGTCAGTGTATGTTTATATAATGTATTTGTTTTGTTGATGTCATTCCCCTCCATAATTGTAAAAAAAAAAAATCCTTCCAACATGGTATATACTGTACATTTGTAAAAAAAAAAAAAAAACTGCACTGATCGCAAAGTCCTCTGCCATATTTGCTTTGAGCCAAAGTCACGTTTCTTCTCAAGAAGGTCTCAGATTCTGGTCATTGATTCGTGAGCATAATTAGAAATTGTGATTTGTTTCATTCTGCTCAAATCATGTACTGTTGTGATTGACGTATGATGCAGGATGAAAAAAAAATCTGTCAAATCTATCATTACTTTTGGAGTCTCTTACATTTTCAAGATCTTGTAATGTGGCCCAGGCATCACTCTGATCATGATATATCAGAGAAATTAGCACCATCTGCAGACTCTTACGTTTGGGGGAGCATGTTCTCTGGTCCTGGTTCAAAACATAACTCTTCTGACACTTGCAGTAAAAGGAGGAGCCGCTGCTGACACAAATGTGTTCGCAGTCATTTCCCTTGGCACAGGGATCCATACCTGGAACAAGCTCTTTTTTGGTTACTCTTTTTTGGGCCAGAAGCTCTGAGATGATTTTATTCACTTGATTCACTTTTCTCCTGGCAGTATTTACACATACATTATCTTAAAAGCTTTTTTCCCCCTCATCATACATGACACATATGATTTCACAGCTTAATGAGACCAGGGTGAAATATAAATGGTGGTTTATCTCTTTAAATCTGTCTCAACGCATTTTTACATGGAACAAAAGTAAACAAATAGCTAAAATTAAGCCAGGCCTGCTTCTGTGAAATTCAGGTGCGATAACATAAACTGAGACACAGGAATCAAACACTTCATTTTCCTGAAAGAAAGAAATAAATTTTCTGCAGCTCTGGATGAAGAGCAGAAACCAGCCCTAGAATGTAAAGTGGTTAATACATTTATATAACACGCATGTATGTGTGTATGTAAAGTGCAATCTGAATGCTGTAGAAATCATAATTATTGTAAAATTCTTATTGTAAAAGCAGAATCAATATTCTATTGGAAAATACTTTTTGAAATATTCATTTTGCACACAAACCTGCTCATATAAATATAAATACATAGAAATGCAATATTTTAAATTAAACTTAGATTCCTGTTTAAAAATATGTACTCTCTATACATATGATAAAGGTAATCCTTCATGGAGAAATAAAAGGGTTATATTTCATTTATATATATCATGTTGTCAATGCCCATAATAAGATTAAGATAAGATTAATCATAAGATTAAATTAAAAGAGATTTTTAAACCCCCAACCCATTTTCCTACCACACAGAGTCTCCCTGAACTTGAAGGTGAGCTTCTCGATGACGCCGTAAGTCTCCACGTAGAACACGTGGTCTTCCAGTGGGTTGCTGGCCATGAGCTTGAGCGACTGTATGTCGGCCCGGTCCACCCCCACGGCGTAGATCTCGATCCCTGAGGCTCGGGCTGCGGCAGACACCTCCTCCACCTGATCCTGAGGACGCCCATCCGTGACAATGATGGCCACCTTTGAGATGTTCTGTGATTTCGGCCGTGCCCCTGACTGCTCGGTGAAAGCCTCTTCCATGGCTTTCTTGATGGCCAGACCAGTCATGGTGCCTGCAGCCAGAGGTTTGATGATATTGATCGCTTGCTTCATTTCTTCTTTTTTCAGATGGTCTTTGAGGAAGAACTCGATTTTGACGGTGCTAGCGTAGTTCACCACGGCGACCCGAGTGGCATCAGCGCCGATGTCCAGCGTGTCCACCATGTCCGAAAGGAAGACCTTGACCTTCTCAAACTCACCCGGACGCACACTACGAGAGCTGTCTATGATAAAGACAAGGTCCAACGGGCGGCTCCTACAGTGAGAATCTGTAGCTGAGAGCAAAAGACACTCCATTTATTAATGTTTTATAATAAAGGCAGATTATTTTGTTGGTTAGAGGGTTTGTAAGACAGTCAGGACCAACTACGTCCTGATGCGAAGCTTGCATTGAACACAGAGGTTAGTATGATGGTGACTTAAATCTGACACAATGCCATGACAATGGAAAGTAGAGAACAATAAACAAGCAGATTTTTCTTGGTGCTTAATCTAAAGAGTCTCCCAAATGACGCAACATGCCCACTTTCACACCTGTTGGGCCTGTGGCATTGGGCTCAAGGTGCACTTGTATTCAGTCTAATTCCTCTAAAAAAAACAAAAAAAACAACCTAAAGCTCAACATGTTGATATGTTGTTCTGGCATTGGGTTATATTTAAGTTAGCTTTTTCTCAGCACTGCTTACTTTTCATGATGCTAACATGCAGTTACATGAACATTTTCATTTAAAAAAAAGTCTTAAAGGTGATTAAATAAGAGGACATCACCATATAATGTAAATCACAACCAAAAGTGCCACAATGCGAAAGGGTACGTAACAGAGAGATCTGATAACCCGCAATGGGCTGTTTCTTCCTGTTTCAGCTTCTGATTGATCAGAATGTGCTGAGTTTTTGTATAATCAATTTTTGTATCATGATCTTTAACAGTACTTCTGGCTGCAAGGCAAATCAAAGGGTATATATTAATACTTCTTCTAATATTGTTTTTATACTGGCAACTTACTTCTTGTATGGCAAACGCTCCAGTACAGTACTCACATTTAGAATCCATAATTGTTGATAAAAGAATAAAAAGTTTTTCTGTGAGAAAACATGTAATTAACATTTTTGAAAAGAGTCTCCAGTGTCAGTCTGCTCTTTTAAGTTTTCCGACATGGGAAAGCCTTCAGGACAGAGGAGTACTCTTTCTGGTTCCTCGGTAACATGATAAGATGTGAATTTTCTTTTGTCTTAATTTCAATTTAGAGAAGAAAAGAAAGACCGGTGACAGAATGGCTGTTCAATAAACGTTCTACAAAATTATAAACTATAAACCGATAATATGTTGCTGTGGTATAAGAGAAAGAAAACACTTCAGGATGTGCTGTTATTGTAAAATAATCAAGTTAGGGGTGATGACTGTAAATCTGCTTCATCATTGATTATTTCCTATAACAGCAGTTTTAGTCCAGTACATTTTCCATAAGGTGTGCAGTAACTTGTATCGTAGTTTAGGTCGACAGTGGTGTAGTAGTCAAGGGCCCGGCCAGGTCGGGCTCAGGGGATTCAGAAAGAGACCAATTTTACCAAAATACCAAGGTCATAAATGTTGGGGCTTCATTTTTATGACTGGCGTGACAGTCGTCAGTGTCAATTTTGTGTAAATGTTAAAATTTTTATTGTTTTATTGTTAAGTTTTATTGATTTTATTGATGATTGGGCCATTTCATGAGCTACAGTCCCTGACAAAAGTCTTGTCGCTTGTGTACAAATTGACCTGAAGTGCCGCTAAAATATATTTCTAATCAAGA
>JAQQZR010000020.1:13861379-13879485 GCA_030068235.1 Notoglanidium macrostoma | reverse complement strand
GTGTGTGTGTGTGTGTGTGTGTGTGTGTGTGTGTGTGTGTGTGTGTGTGTGTGTGTGTGTGTGTGTGTGTGGTTTATTATTATCCATATCCTGTTTTATTTACATTACAGAGAATGCAACAGTAGTGACCTCGCCATTGCCTACAATAACCGTGGCCAGGTGAAGTACTTCCGGGTTGATTTTTATGAAGCCATGGATGATTACAGCGCAGCTATTAAATCCAACGGGCAGTTTGAAGTGCCTTATTACAACCGAGGATTAATACGGTATAGATTGGGTAGGTGCATAGCCTTTGTTTTGTTTTTTTACCATCCATGCAATTATTATTTTTATATCTCTGACCGTTATATTCTCTTTCCCTTATTCTTTGAATAAAATTGTAGCAGAATAAAAACAATGCATATTATGGGCTCCTGAGTTCTGCGGCAGAAAAGCGTTGGCCGTGTCGTTGGGAGATCACGAGTTCAAATCACGCCGATGCCACGGCTGTCCATGGCCGGAATCAAGACACAATCACGGCGCCACTTGCCAGTCATGACCGTCATGTATGCGAAAAGGGGTAGATAGCTGTGATGCAGTGTGAGCATCAGTTTGAAGTAGCTGGCCTGTGATACAGGAGAGCTGGCTGATGGGTGTGAATTTGCAAGTTGGGGAAAATCGGTGCTGTCAAATGGGGTCGTGTTTACAGTGAGTCCATATGAATGGCTCCATCTTACGGTATTCATGACTTCTGAAGTGGAAATGTTCCGAAAGCTCAGTGACGTTTGCTGATGTTTTAAGAAATGTCGGCGGGCGTGTCTTCATAATCTTCATCATTTTAAATATGTCTGTGGAAAATGTTGATATTCCTGACATCCTCATCTTTTCATCGTGCCTCTATTTTTCCTGCATCACTTCACCCTCATGGCTTATTAATGTGGCTTCTAGATTCTGACAGGCGTCCAGGTTGCCGTTGCCTAGCAGTGGTTTTCTCATGACGACTTGAAAGCCAAGAGTTCCATTTGAAGGCATGAAAATATACAGTGATGGGGGATAATAAAAGCTAATATTATATAAGGAGAAACATGACATGCCTTATGCCATATGTTTATAGGAAAATTATTCATGGCAGGGTGGTGTGATATGGCCTGACTGACGTTCCCTCGAAGCGTCTCTTTCTCTCTCACTTGAAGCTAAGTAAGACAAAAAATAAACCCAGCTTGTTATATAATCTAAAGCGTCATCATATAAGCAATTGCATCTGCTTTTTATTATTAGCCATAGGTTATGCTGTGTGTTTACCATACAGGTCCCAGTGTGTGAGCTGTTACTATAGAAACCATAATATTTTAGAATGAGTGCATTAATATAAACCTGAAGGAGACAGAGAGAGAGAGATGTGCAAAAGGGTTACTTGGTGTGTATTTGCAGTATGATTATTGAGTGCATTGGTGTACTATATGAATAATAAATATGTAAAGTGATGTGAGCTGCATCAGTATGAGGAGACCGTGTTACAATTCTTGTCACATGTCAGTGAGTGTGTGCAAAGATCAGTGTTGTGAAATCTCGTGAGTATTTCATCAGCGTGCGTGGGACGTGCCGCGACTCGATGCTGGGAAAGAAGCTGTCCTCGAGCCTGGTGCTGTTGGTCAGACAGGGACTATAAGACATGAAACAACATCGAGTGACGCATCAGAAATGTGTTTAGAGAAGGTTTTTTGAAAGAGGTGTAAACCTTCAGGGTGATAACTTTAACATCAGGCCGTCTCGCACCCATTATTTTCCTCTAACAGCAGGTCCTGCTGTGTTTTATTCCTTGCATAAGACGTGTTTTTTCCTTCCTGCAGGTTTCTTTCAAGATGCTGAGAGCGATTTTAAGAAAGTGCTGAAAATAAACCCCGCCTTTGAAGACGCCAGACTGAGTTTGTGCCAGACGATTCTCGACCGGGAAGAAAAAAGAAGGAGAGGCTTCTGATTCTTCAGTTGTGAAGTTGTGTGTTTGCGAACGGCTCGGATTTGCTTCGAAAGCAGCAGATTTTTCCTTTTTGTCATTTCAATTTGATGTAAAGAATTTAGCATTGCAGAATTGGTGGAGGAAAAGATTGCAGTGTCTGTCTGAACAGCTCATATTTCCTCAAATAAAATAACTATCGTGAAATATTTCGTATATTAAAAGAGAAAATCATCTCTCATAGCTGTGTCAGCTCATGGCTTGCCTGTGATTTTTTTTTTTTTTTTTTTTGGCTGCTGTTGGAAACAAAGTAGTTATTTATTAATGTTTAAACTGATCAGTTTCATGGTTACACATTCCCTGAATTTGCATTCTGCTTGCAGATTTGCTCAGAATCATTTTATTAGCCATGAACAAGCTTTTTTCCCCTTAAAAACTCAGTGCTGGACATGTCAAAACTTTGACACCAAACAGCTGGCCAACAGGAAAGGGACACGTTGGCTTCTCTACTGTTTAAATCCCCTGCAAAAAAAGTTACACTGAATTTATACAGTACAGGTTAGTTCATAATTATTGGCACACAAAATTAACTTCACCTATAAATAAATAAATAAATAAATAACACACACAGCTACTCATATTTTAGCTTGAACAGATGAAACCTTATGCACCATATGTAGTACGTTTTATATTTATTTTGTGTATTTTACAAAAAGTATTGGCACCTCTACAGTTACATCTGCCTTCCTTTATGGGAGTAACACCACCTACTCTCTTTATAAAGCCTAACAAGGTTAGAGGATCTTTTTTTTTTTTTCTAGCTCCTTTTTTATTTTTAATTTTCACACCACTGGTTTTCAGTGGTTCAAATATACAGGCTGAGATCGACATATACCCAGCACTTGTTTTGTGTCCTGCGGCCATCTGGATGCATGTTAACATCAGGATTTCTGAGAAGGCTTTTCAGGGAAGTATTCGCTCAATTCGTCCGACTGTAAAAACTTTTAGACCGTAACTGACGTCCTACATGCTACTGTTTTGTTATCCTGCATTCCTCTGGGATTCCCTGGTGGGTTATACAGCTTATAGTTTGAAACAGCCCCTGAAAGGTGCCAATACTTAGACCATTTTCAGTCGTTTTATAGGTTTATCTCTTTCTTTCTTTAATTGAACAATATTGAAAAGAATATGAAGCCCCCGGGTGGATCCTGAGCTCGGGATCCTGTCCGCGTGGCGTTCCACATCTTCTCCTCGTGTACGTGTGGGTTTCCTCCTGGTTCCCAGGTTTCCTCATACTGTCCAAAAAACATGCCAGTAGATTAACGGGCTGTGCTAAATTGGCGCTGTGTGTGAATGTGAGCGCATGCTGGTCTGTGATGGAGTACTGTCCATTCCAGGGTGCATTCCTGCTGTTCCCAGTATAAGATCCTGATGCACTGTAACCCAGACCAGGATAAAGCACTTAGTGAGGATGAATGAATAAATTAAGCCAGTTAGATCACACAGGTGAAGTAATGTCAGCTTAATCGGGTACGATTAAAAGTTTAGATTACTGATTTATGTCAGCTGCTTATGTCAGATATACACTGTCTATAATAAAGCTGTATTTTAAAGAAGAGAAGAGTCTTTTGTTTTTCATTACAGAAAGAATTTGGGACTCTTAACATATTCAACATGGCCTGAAGTTTGCATTTTAACCCTCCTGACGAGCATCAGTGTCATTAAGATCACCTGTGTAGGTGTGGCTTTACTGGAGAGGGTCTGCTGAACACTACGGCCGTTTACAAGTTTGAGCTGTTCAGCTTGACTTGGATGCTTTTCTAGTGATTTACAGACCCAATAAGTATAACTGACCTCAAAACCTATGCTCTTTAGCAGGTGGTTAAAGGACCTGTGCAGGCCTGTAGGTGTCTTTCTCAACATAGCACACCTTTAAACTTGTTTAAGGTGCAGGATTGACTAAACACACTTGCCTTCCTTTCATTGCGATGGCACATTTCTATGAATTTTGGTAAGTTCTTTAAAGTAAGATTGATTAAGGAGAAGCACAGTTACTAACTGAGCTTTGTTTCTGTTAGCACCTTCTGGCTTTTGGTGATTGCTGTTTCAAGCAATGCTTACAGTCAACGTAAGTAATGTTGGTATGTTTTTCAGACACAATCTTGATCAGCTCATTGTGATCACTAGAACTTTCTGGTCCTTTGCAGGAGCTGGCTTGACTTTGGAGTGTATTGGAAATGTTATGAAGCTGACCTTGGATAGCTCTCTGTCTTTAGGACGTCAGCTTGAAGTTGAAGCCATCAGTAAGAAATTCTTCAAACTGAGCTCATTACATATATGTAGACTACGATTACATGAGAATGGTTTTTCCTTTTATATATTCAGATGGTTCACAAATTGTGACATTAACTCAGGCCCTGGCTGGTCAGTGTGGCTACAGCATCGACTCTGATCCCTGGGGAAACTCTAGAATCTACACATCACTGCTGAGCTGCTTTGCTCATAACCATGTATTGATGTTTACACAGTCCAGAAAAAATACAACCTTGTGTATATTGTAACTCAAGAATACCAATCTGGTGAATCCACTGTTCTTGTTCCTTGTTGGTCACAGGGTGATGCTGTGTTCGATATTGGACTGCGCCTGCAGTTGTATGGCAACCAAATGTCTGATGATGTACTTGAGGTGGAAAAGACTTGTGAATACAGTCAATGGGCTTCACGTGAGATTCTCTGTGAGCGAAACTTCATGGAGGTAATTTCCTTACAGCAGTGTTCACTAGACTGTAAATATCTGCTACTGTAAAATCTAACAGCTTTGCATTATGTGTGTGTGTGAAGAAACTAAGTATCTATCTGTGAGGATTACTCTGAATCAAAGTCTTTCTAAACAAAGTTTACATGTTTTTAATTTGGATTTAAAATCCGTTATTAGTACCAGATGTTTGACACACTATTCCAGAGTTGACTGATCCTCAGAAACAGCTTCTTTAGGAGGTCAGATTATAAATATAAATACAATATAGCTTAACATTACACAGCTTAGGCTGTAAGTCAAGACCACCACTGGGGGTCTCCTTTACTCACGTGTGCGCAGAACAAGATCTAAATTTATAATCCTGCAGCAAAAATGAAATTTGATGTTTGTCGCACGTGCATATGCTGGGAGTGTAAGAAAATACTGATGCACTTGTGTTTTGTGATACTATATCGATTCTCAAACACTAGTGATTTTTTTTTTATTAATAATTTCAAAGCAGAGTTTCGTGACCGTGGTTTTTGTGTTTAAACCCCCGACCACTAGATGGCAATGTTGTGATCTAACTTAAGTCATTTGTCACTCCCAGTACAACCTAACGCCAGAGCCTGTCCACTACCTATTAATGCCATTGTACCAAAATGAGCTGCAGTTCACCTAGAGGGTGCTCACATGATAGTCCTCAATGAATGGGGGAGTTTTAGGTTTGTCTTTTATACCGTTTTACTTTACATTTCACCTAAGTTGCCTGTCTGCACTGTGTAAGCACTGAAATAAGTATCAGTTATGCTGATATGACTGACGCTTAGTGGGATGGAAGTTCCTCATAATTAGTTTCACGTCAATTCACGTCTGCCACTAGGGGTTTCTGCATGTCCATGGCCAGGATTTACACAAAAGAATAACCTGACAAATCGCATTCTCTGCATAGAAATGTCCACATGCTAGCAGATCGAGTCAAACCTGAGGCCTAGGTCAAGACTGAGTGTAGATGAGCGTGGAAAAGAAATCCTTCGGCTCCTTTTGAGGCCAAGCCTTTACTTCAGTATACAATTGTGAAAATGTAATTATGCCAAACATTTGTTTATTCATTGGTGAAAATTTTTATTTCTTGGCCTGCCGTTGGTCAACAAAATATTTTGGCTGCCAATGTTGACATTTGCTCATAAAGTTACATGAATCAGTTATGCTAGTTCTCCAAACATCTTGGCTTAACACCAATGATTAGGCTGTTTTCTAGAAGATGGGATCTTCACAGAGGTTTTCCTTGTCGCCGTAGGCTTGCTCATTAAGGAGGGATGGATGGATGGATTCATAAGTTTATATTCAGAATCTATATACGTCTGTGAAGCTGCGTTGTGACCGTGTCTGTTGTTAAAAGCGCTATATGAATTTAAATTAAAAATTTAATTTTCTTGTCGAACATTGACCACATTTTTTAAGACCAATGCTAAATCCAAGATGGTAGACGATTGCTTGAGACCGGATTCCAGTCCTATGCGGTATATACGAAACTGCTTTGCTTATAAAACCCTGATCTGCTTTTTACCCTTGTTCAATAATGTATTCGTGTTGGAATTGTAATCCAGGTCTGTTTTTCCAGGTCTCTGTTCAGAGAGGACGCTATAATATTAATTTGCCTAAGCAAACAGCCAAAGGATTTGCTGGATTCTTCTCTGATCAACAGGTAAATGTAGGGGGAAGTCTGGTATTCTGGACACTTTTACACTTTTTCCTTCATATTCTTGTCTTGGGTTGCCCAAATAAATGCCTGCCATTACTATGTACAGTTTTGCACTGCAACAGCCATTCTTTAGTTTAAACAGCTTTTTATGTAAAGTGTGACAGGATATTAAATAATCCTTGAATGAAAACCTGTGCTCTGGACACTTCACATATCTTGTGGGCGTGGTCAGAACTCCTTCAGGAGTAGGCAATGTAACCTGCTTTAATGTTTGCTTCGCCATTATCATGATGTCCTTATCGCGAAGTCCTGTTTTATTGGCCGAGAGTCGTCTGTGCAGCTTTGCATAGATATGATTTTGACAAGGAAGTATACAAAAGTTTTCTTAATGTGTTCCATATAATCAGAATAAACACAACTCTGTTTACGTCTTTAAATCTGTTTGGTTTTATTTTCCCGTCAATTCTCCTCTGTCCAGTCTTCCACCACCGTCAGCAATATTTGGAGGATGGTCTTTTACACGCCCCAAGAAAAGCCAATGATGATGGAGGAGGCTCAGAAAGCAGGTTATGGTGTATCGGTGACGCCCACGAGATTGGTTCTGCGAAGCCCCTATAACACACCTGAAACTTATGTGGAGGACGTAAGTGAGCGAGTACAGCTGTGCTTGTGAGCGCTAGTGATACTGATTTAATACTGATTCTGGTGGGGTTTTCCTCTCTTTCACCCAGGTGAATGGTGTGCAAATGGAAGTCTTTAAAGTGAGCACCTACTTGAAACGGGCGTGGTCTGTAATGATCATTGACAGTGCTGCCGTTTGTCCAACTGGTACGCAATTATGGATGGGTTATGATTTTGCATAAGAGATGTACTGTACCTATAATCTCAATCATTTTACAGGTGGACTCCGTTTTACCAGCAATCTCATCACATGGTACATGCCCCAATACATCATGCCTCTGATGACGGATCCTCAGTATCAAATCCTCGAAATGTACATGGGTATTGATGGAAAGAGGCTCAGTCAAACCGAGATGAAAGCTAAGGGCTATAGTATGATGATAACGGCGTTCCAAATTATAATTTCCTTGCCTGTCGGTGGACCAGATGGCTATTATAAGGTTGGTCAGTGCTGCTAAGGTTGGATAAATTTTTGTAGTCTGAAACATCCGTTATGAATTGGACCGCTATTTCAGGTTCTAAAATCTGATTGGCTGAGCCATGTTTGAAGCTGTTGCCAAATTCTCCACAACACCGTAATGAAATGCTGTACTAATTCACTAGGAGTGCATTTTAGGTTGCTCTTAAGCCATTCTTCTTTCCATGGAATAGCTTGAGCTTTACTCGTCATGTTGCTAAGCAACCAAAGCTTAAACTGGTAACGAACTACGTTGTGTGGCGGGAGAATTGGTTATAGCAAATATCAATAAATTAAAATATTTCTTCAACACTGGAAATAGTTTTTGTTGAATTTTAACTGACTGACACTGGACACTCCTTCCTTAAACGTGACATAAATGTCCCTCGTCAGAAAACCTCACCCATCAATAATTATAGGTTTCTTATCAATATAGCGCATGCCTTTTGAAGGCTTTTTGGATTTATTTGATCTTTTTTCCCCCTTTGTAGAGTAACGTTTTGGATTATGGGTACCACGTTACTTACAGAATTGAACCAATGTTTGAAATGCTGTGGCTAGAAGGAAAGTCTGAAATCACCAGATACAAAGTCCATTATCCCATCATCACACCACCGGAGCCTCGGCCGCTCTCCATCACAGACAGTGAGTGATGCTGTTCTTGAAAACTGTCGTGGAAATAATAACTGCACAGTTTAAGTTCATCTCCTTCTTTTTACAGATACTGTTGTGGACTCGGATGTGTTTAATATAATGTTGGGTTCCTTCCTTCCTGATGTGGTGCTCTTGAACATCACCTTTTCAACTGGCGTGATGAGCATTGAAGAGGCCAATGGAAAAGGGTTTAACATGCAGGAGCACTTGTTTACTGACGGCTCCAAGGCTTTCAGCATTGAGGTTCCCTTCTCCGATCCTGCTGTCCTGAGAACTGTAAGTCTCGATTGCTTAGATGTACAGATTAGAGTTTGCAGTGTTGTTGACTTGCCCCAGGATGCAGTCAAGGCTTCTGCGTTGATCTTGAAACGTTCATATTGTGTAGAATTGGGTCGTGCTGTTGAAGGAATATAATCAGAGCTTAATGTGATGCAGCCCAATGCGACACGTAGTTACTCTTACCGCCCTGAAGTTGATCATTTTCCAATAGCTGCATGTTCTGCAGTGGTTTTTCCAGCTTTTATTACATTTCAGCCAGGGATTTTGTTAGTAATGATATATTGGTGTGTTACAGGTTCCAAAGCATAAAAATGTAACCTCCTAGAAAGGATATTTTAAATATTTAATTATTTAAACACGACTGCTCATTCTGACTGGATGCTGCACTTTATTACAGAGCGTCAACCCAATGAACATCGTCTATCGTCTCTCCTTGACCTTTGGTTTGTTGGTCCTTCCTGAATTCACTCCCTTTTCTCACTCCGCTTTAGTGGAAGCTGCTCGCACGAATATCAGTAAGTATGACGACCGTAACGGCATCAGTGGCTGGATTGGTGGATGGAGTTAAACTGATTTGTTGTATTTCTGCACAGTGATGCTTACTATGAATGGAGTCTGCGATGAGAAGAACTTCTACATCACAATTGGACTCGAGAACCAAGGCCGAAACTTTGACGTAAGGGTCGGCATGCGTGACCTCTGGGCTGACCTCTATACGGAGTATGGGGTCATTGAAAACGGCACTCATATCAGTATGACCGTGCCTTTCCTGGCACAAGATGTTGTTTTTGAGGTACAACATGCATTTACTTTGTCTCTCATGCTGCAATTTGTGATCTCTGAACACTTAAGTGCTCTCTTTCTCTCTCTGGATTGCAGAAGGCTGATCACTCGTCACTGAGGGCTCGTGTTGATGTAATAATATCGCACAACAACTGGCAAATGAAAAACTTCTCCTTGGCTTGCAGCTTTCCATTGATCCTGACTGGTATATATTTTTCTTCTACTGCTTCCTTATCCAAGTTACGTTTTGGTTGCAAAACTGCACAAGCAATCTAATGGCAATTTAGATTTGGATATCTCTGCAGTTGTGGTCTTGACCAGTTTTGAAATAAAGTCCTCTGTCAGAAGCTGAGACAAGATGGAGTAAATATATGGTTGATTCCAAGACGAGACCAAGACCTTCGAAGACTGGTCTCGAGACCAAGACGGCTTGGAAACCACAACACTAAAAAGATCCCAATTAAAGCTTGACCAAATTTCATGACTGAACATTAACATGTACTCTGTTGGATTATACCATAATGGTTCTCTAGCAATTGTTCTGTGTTTAAAGAAAATGGCCGTTCTCCTTGCGTCATCAGCGTGATCTGGAAATCAGCTCATTACGTCAAACTCACTTTGAAGAATGTTTTTCAGTACTTTAGTCTGATTCATGGTTGTTTCACCTTTGTGTAGCTGTTTTGCATAAAAACCATGCAGTCATCTCCATGGGTTTCAGATGAGCGTGGTAGCAAAAAAAACCACTCACGATGCCGGAATCGTCATCAGTTGTCATTAGTCACATTACGTGTTTTAATACGAGTTAAGATCTCGGTCTTAAAAGAAAACGTCTTTCATGACGTGCGACTTCTGTCTCCAAAATCTTAGGCGGTAAAGCCATATTTAAGGCAGGTAGATGTATATTAATGAATTTAATCAGTAATAAGGAAGCTGGGAAATATCTGAACTTTGTTTTGAGCTGGTAAGACCAAGCTGGATTTTTTCAGCAAAGGTTTAACGGAGCTGCTTCAGGATCTCCATGTGACTCCTCTTCAGAATGTTTCGCAAATGGATCCATAACTGCGCTTGCTGTCAAGGTGGAAGCGGCAACCCAGATGATCCCAAGCCAGTTAACGCTGAGGGATCCCTCGTGTAAACCCACCTTCAGCAACAACCGCTTTGCCTACTTCTCTTTTAACGCAAGCAGCTGTCAAACCACCAGAATGGTATGTAGTCTGTACATGTCTCCTTTTTTGTTGGTAGAAAATGTTTGCCCTTAGTCATCTTGCCTCTGTTTCCTCCAGTTCAACAAGGGCATCATGACCTACAGGAACAAAATCTTAATGGGCAACAGGACAGTTGTTGAACAGACTTTGCAAGGTGGCACGAAGGATGGACCGGACTATCGGTACTGTGCACTGTTTACGCAGATTCTGACACCCCTTTTCTCCTTTTCATGCATATTAACACCTTTCATTATGATCAGTGTGGTCTGCAACTACAAGCTAACCAAAACCGTAGCTATGAGGTTCTCGATTGAGCCGCAAGCACGCGAACTTCGTGCAGATCCTGGTTTTGGAGAACTGCGTGTCAGGATGAGGCTTGCTAGAGGTAGGTGTTTCCCATCCATGTTGGGCTGAACACAATATTTCCTTAAGACCTATTAAGTCACATTTTTATTTTTACCTTTCGACAACAAAAGCCTAGTGAGCTTGTTCAAACAGGTTTATAGTGAAAAATGAAACGCATTTGTATTTTCTTGCCTTAATATTCCAACAATATGGCAAGTATTTATGGAATAGGTTTAAGAAATGAGCTTCTGGCTGTAGAATGATGGCCATTGTTAGGCCTAACTCTGGAGAGGATTCTCTACTACTTTTGAAAATACTCTCTGTATAGGGTATACAGGTCATGTGACCAAAATACCTGAATCTGATTGGCTTATAAGAGTTGCTAGGTTTTTCCTGCTCAGAAGGATCTGTTGGTTACTGGGTACTTCCAGATCAATGTCTTGGAATGTTGTGTGGGAATTTTTGCAATGCGGGGTGAAACCTTGCAAGTCTTAAAATGAATCTAACAATTTTGACCAAAATGTGACTTACTAGGTTTTTCCAGAATGTTGCAGACTGCTCTTAGGGTTTTCTTATTTACATAGAACTCAAAATGGTGGCCTTGAGCCTTGTGTGAAAGGAGACTCCGTGTATAATCATTCAACCAACTGAGCATCATTTCCCTTGATTCGCAATGCACCACCTACATGAGTTTTTGCAGATGTCAACATCTGGGTTTTTCCCCACGTCAGTCAGGTCTTCACTGTATGCACGTTGGTCATAGTTGGACTGTATGTGATTAAAAGGTGTTCGAGAAGTGGAAGATTATTTAAATATGCAAGCAGGTTTCTAACCTGTGCCTTAAAGAACTGGCTGAAAGAGTCAACTTGTTAGACATTTCACTACAGGCTACATACTTTTTAGAAATTTGTCCTTCGTCTTAGCAATACATCCGAGTGTCCGTCTTCTGCATAATTTGTACATCACAAAAAAGGATGCTGACTGCTGGCTAGTTAGGCTGATGTATAAAATGTAATGGGAAAACTGTAGGAAGTGGAAGCTCAGTGATCTAAAGCATCGCGCTACTGATCAGAAGGTTATGAGTTTAAATCTCAGCAGTGTCAACTTGCCGTCGTTTTTATTCTCGAGGAAGATTAATGGACCCTTTCTCAAATGGACTTTTTTTTTGATTGAAGCATCTACCAAATATAAATCTGTTAAAGAATTATTAAACACTGAGTAAACTCTAACACCTGTCTGCCTTCTCTCTTTCCAGACGCCTCTTATGATGCCTTCTACATGGACGAGGATTATCCAGTGGTCCAGTATCTAAAGCACCCTCTGTACTTCGAGGTAGAGCTGATGCAGTCCATTGACCCGCAGATAGAGCTGATCCTGGAGAACTGCTGGGTTTCTGCCAATCACAGAGGCACCACGTTGCGCTGGGATCTCATTGTGAACGGGTAATCTCAGTCTCGCACACGTGATGTAGAAAGGAGTTAATTTCCTTCACACATCCTGTACTTAATTTTGATTCAAATTTGCTTTATGATTAGTTGTGTGAATCTGGCTGACCGTTCCCAAATCGTGTTCTACCCCGTCGCACCTGATGACCGGGTTCGGTACCCCTCCCACGTGAGACGCTTCAAAATTGACATGTTTACGTTTGTCAAAGACGACATGCCTCTTCTTGATCAGGTGACGTTTTACTCCTCATTGTTTAACCTTTAGCTTGTATGAAGCCCCATTTTGAGGTCAAACATTTATTTATTTATTTATTTACCCCCCCTCAGATCTTTGTCCACTGTGATACTGTACTGTGTGACGTCCTCCAGACTGACGGGATCTGTAACATGCAGTGTCCGTTGTCCAACGCTGAAAATGTTAAAAGAGGTGAATAATGAATTTCTCTCATCACAGCTCGATTTACATCACTGACTCGACTCTTCTCCGTCTAACAGGACGCAGAACCATGGCACATGAGCAGCACAGGATGTGGGTCTTGTCTGGAAAAATTTCCCTCACTGATTTGTAGTTCAGACGTGAATAAAGTGTTGACGTAAAGCTAAGCGTGTCTCGACTGTTCTACGGTCAAAAAAACGACTCCGGATGCCTTTTGATTCTTTCAAATGTGTTACATCCAGGTGAACTGTCACTGACCCATGCAGTCATGTCTGCTCACACCCGTCAGTTTTGAATAACAATTCATTCACACCTTTTTACCAAACCCTCAAAGGACAATGATTTATTACAACCTGGTCAACATTTAGAAACCGTCCCAAGTGATTTCTAAGTACTATTCCAAACGACTGGTAAATTCTGACCTCTAAATGTAGGTGGGTATATTAGTGCCCTTCTGTGTTTTGTCTGATGTGATCTGATCTGGGTCTTTGGAAACTTGACAGGGTGAACGGTGGTCAAGGTATTCCACAGCTTTTAAGAGAGCAATAATACCAAATGGCATAAAAATTTTATAAAATTATTTCCATGATGAGTTTCATTTTGATCCAAAATAACCAATCACTTTTTTTTTTTTCTGAAGGACTGTACATTAAGCTCTCCATGTGAATGCTTGAGCATGTTGGTGTGTGTGAAAAGGTTTTTGTTTGTTTCTTGGTGACCTCTGTTTAATTAACTGAGTACAAAATGCACACAATTGCAAGGGTGGCTATAATGGTTCAAAAGAGTGCAACATTTTAAGGGCTTTTTGTAAAATGAATGAAGAACCCAATTAATGTTGGGTTCTTTTGTGATCTCTAGAGCACCAGTTTAAAAAAAAAAAAAAAAAAAAAAAAATTTTTTATATACATCAATACTGACTTCTAGGAAAATCTTTAACAAGGGTGAGTCCCAAAAAATGTTTTTAACGTGTGTATATATGTATAAATAAACTTCTCTGGTACCGAGTGTCCAATATTACACTTAATCCTAATAAAAAATGGATTTTTATCCTGAACAAAAGGCTGTTTTAGAAGTTATGGGATTGCACATTTTATGAGGAATCATGTGATGAAGCCATTTTAAAGGCCCTTCTGACTAAGCACAGAAATCTGATTGATCCAAGTGAGTGAAGTAAGAAAATATTGAGGTTTGTGACGATCACAGGTGAAATGGAAGGGAAATAAAAATACAGGATGTTCACAGAAAAGCATAAAGATCAAGTCCAGCTTTCAGTACAACTCCATTTTAAACCTCTCTTTGCTAAGTCTGGTAATGGTAAGTGTTGCTCAATTTAAAAAGTGTTGGCCAATAAAAAGATCAGACAAGCAATTTGAGTATTTGTGGATCACGTGGGTCTAACATTGTGACATTTTAACCATGTGATTTGCAAGTGAATAGTCTGAAAACATACCAGCTCACATCTATTCATATGTAAATATCTGTTCTGTCCGAACAGATTTTATATTCTTGGTTAATGTTTGTGTTTTCATGTTCATTAGCCACCAAGAAATCCAAATTTTATTCATCTAGCTGAAATGTAGAGATTACTGAAGCAGAGGCCAAGATTTTGCAACCTATTTTGTAATCTATAGAGTTTGTTGTCTAGAGCCTTCAGGAGGTCCCGCCTCAATACATTACTATTTAAATGATTATCCGCAATACTCTTAAAATGTAATAAAAACAATCCAGTTGAAATGCAGACTAGAGTAATCTGAAGTCACAGATTTTGCTAACTTGATTTCAGTCTATAGATATTTTGGAGCATGTTCTAGAGATCCAACAACTTCCCAAACGTCTGACCTCCATCCAAACCATCTCCGACTCCCTCCGGCTCGCTGGCGTTTTGCACTCAATGCGAGGTCTTTCAGCTAATCCCCCCTGTCTGAGGACTTCTTCTGAAGGCGTGAAGGCCGTGTCTGTGAAGGCCGCCAGCCACACCGATAATGGCTCGTCATTATGTGCTCCAATTGGTTGTATCTGAAGTCTCGGCATCCGCTGTTTGATGTTTGAAGGGTCATTTTGTTGAACCGTTGAGCTGACCTGTTTGCTGAAGATGTGATCAAAGTAAATGCAAAAATGCAGACGAGAGCTCAACAGTGAATTGAAATTTTATTTGTATTTTTACATGCTTTTTTTTTTTAAATAACCTACAGGTTAAACCAAACATCTGCATAATGTCCTTAATCCAGTGGTTTACAAAATGGAGTCTGTAAAATATTACTTTTTTTTTACGTTATTGCAGTGCTTGAAATCACAACTTTTGTATTCTGAATATTTTATAATGATTTAGATGTTTTGATTGGTCAGTTTAGTTGAAAAGGATTTTTATTCTGAACTTGCATAAATATATACGAAATAAGTCAAGTCAATTTCAGGATTAAAAACTCCTATGGCTCAGAAACATTTAAGTAATGAACCCAAATAGAAGTTGGATTATACTCGGAGGGGATCTGTGAAAGAAATTTCACTCTTAAAAGGGTCAAAAATAAATGAATGAATGAATATTTGAGAACCAAACAGTTCCTCAATGGTGCTTTGGATAGTTAAGGTTGGCTTGCTTTAACTCAAAGCTTTTTCTGATCAAGAGAAACACTAAGGTTTGACGTAAGACATTTCCCATCAGATGGACAGACTGAATAACAAATTTATTTAAAGGGTTCATTTACTAACACTATACAAACCTTACCTAATAACTTCTCTGCTGTTCCTGAATCATTACTAGTCATCGTGTCCATACTATAATTTGAACAAATTAAACATTAAACTGGGACTTTAAAGTGTCGACGCACTACAACAGCAATATAACTTGAAAACATTAACAAAAATGTAAGGCTGAATCTGATTAAGTATCCTTAAAGAGCCAAAAAGTAGCACTTTTGTAATAATCTAGCATAGTTTAAGAAAACCCCCAGCTCATCAGGTGTCTGGGTAGTGCTGAACCATCACTGTTGTGTATTGAAGGGCTTTTGTTGTTTTTCTTTTTACAAGCACTAAACCTGTGAAAGAGAAGATGGCTTGCTGGTAAGAGAAGATGCTGTACAACTTGTGCAAATAGAACAGTTAAAAAATCTACACACTCTGGACAAAATAGTCAATTAGTACACAGGCATGGTCCATGGTTTGTACTGTTAGCATGCATCTCTCTTACCTGGAAATGTCGATTACGTGCACCTAAAAGTACTGTGCGAGTGCCAAGGAAAGGTACAGTTTAGTACCCTTTTACCCCTGAGAGTGCACTTTCGGGAGTTGAAATATGCAGATGAAGTTTGATTTTATGCTGACTTTCTAATTAAAAATGAAGTAATCTTAAGGATCCTCAGTAAGTATAGTGTAGTAATAGCTCTGGTACTATACTCTCACGAAGAAAGAGTAACAAAATGTTCTGTTTATTACCACTTGTCGCCACTATAAAAAAAAAAAAAAAAAATCTTTGTGTCTTTACTTTAAAAGCTACTTTCAGTCCAGTGATGTACATAAAGTCACTTTAAAGTTGGGGTGCCTTTGGATTTATCTCGGTACAACACGAGGTAAATGGATATCCTGACATTTACATCCTTATTTATTAGACGCCGGATGTTGCTTCTTTGGAAATCATCTAAAACATCATCTCACTATCTCACCAGCTCTTAAAATTGAAATAAATAAATGATACTCAGTTAGGGATGACACTGAAGTATTTCCCAGTACTGTAGATGGCTATCTCTTATCTCATACTTGAACTCTCTGCAGTCTCTACCAGCAGATCGAAATTTAATCATTTTGTTTATTAGTACTGTATAAACGGTGGTGGTTTGAGGGGATGTAGGAGGTAGAGGTAGATAACGGGATTGTAATATTAGGAATAGCATCTTGGTATAGAGCGGTGTTATTTCCCACTACGTTTGTTCATACTGGTGGAAAATGTAAATCGCTGTTCTTGAATTGAATACAAATGTTTTGCTTAATTAAAAAAGAGAAACAAGGAAAAAAAATCTTTTAAACATACACCATGTACACAGTTCCAGGTGAGATCCCACTGTCCTCATATACACTATATTGTGTATATATCCTAGTAAGATCCTGATATGATGATAGGAGCACCGGGTATTGATCGTTTGCAAACTATTTGAAGACCCAGATCAAGTTGAATAGTTATCAGGTGAGGAGAAAGTACAAGGCAAAGGAATTCCATTATGTAGATTCGTTTTCTGAATCATTTGTAAAAAATAAAAACGTGATGGTATGTTCAGTGGGTGCAGTGTAATCTACAGAACTAAGAGTACTGCCCTGAGTACCCTACCCATCAGCCCTGCAGCCTGGCCAGGTGCAATGTTGTCAATGGATCCAGGATGTACCCAGGTACGAAGCCGTAAATGTTTTTTCAGCTGATGTGTATTCGGGGAGGAGAGTCCATTAAAGAGCGCACAAACGTGTTGGGCGGACGCCGAAGTTCACGCGTTCACGCATTCACACCCGCAGCACCATCAGCGCGCGCGCAGAACAAAGTGGGGCGGGAGGTCAGCCCGGTGCCAGCCGCTCCTTATGAGCGCACTTCCGGCGCGCTTTGATCAGCCGGCCGCATTCAGGACTATATATATAACCGCACATCACTCACTCAGACCCACACACACACACACACACATATATATACATATACATATACATACACACACATGCATACATCTGAACACGGATACAAGCAGAAGGACATGGCGACTCTACACGGCCAACTCATGAGCACGGAATACCAGCAACACCCCGCGTTTCCAGCCTGCAACAACCTGAGCAGCAGCACGCAGCCCGCAGGTAATAACGCACAACCCGGTGTGGAGTAGGGTTGCCAGGTTGTCATTTATAAAGCTAAAAAGTTGTTCTGTTCAAGATGTAGCCTATGCAAATAAGTTTATTGTGAATGGGATGCCTTTTAAAGCATCATATTCTCTCTCTGTCTCACGCACACTCTCTCTCTCTCTTTCTGTCTGTCTCTCTCACACACACACACTCTCTCTCTCCCTCTCTCTCTCTCTGTCTGTCTGTCTCTCACACACACACTCTGTCTCTCTCTCTCTCTCTCTCTCTCTCCCTCTCTCTCTCTCTGTCTGTCTGTCTCTCACACACACACTCTGTCTCTCTCTCTCTCTCTCTCTCTCTCTCTCTCTCTCTCTCTCTCTGTCTCTCCCTGTCAATTTAATTCAAAGAGCTTTTTTAGCATGACCATAAACGTGTACAGTATTTCTAAAGCATTGAAATGAGGCGGTTTCAATAAAACAAATACAGTAACAATAACAAACAAACAAACAAATAGTAATAATAAAAATGAGGTAAAAATATAAGTGGTACAAAGTCAAGGAGTCAATCTCTCTCTCTCTCTCTCTCTCTCTCTCTCTCTCTCTCTCTCTCTCTCTCTCTCTCTCTATCTCACAAATTT
>JAQQZR010000020.1:13843807-13861279 GCA_030068235.1 Notoglanidium macrostoma | reverse complement strand
GTATAGATTCATAAGTTTATATTCAGAATTTATATACTTCTGTGAAGCTGCTTTGTGACAATGTCTGTTGTTAAAAGACAAAGTAAATTGAATTGAATTGAACTATGAATCTGGATTACGCTTCCCAAAGCACACTGTGGCCAACAGACATGGTCACCAGGAGCTCCAGCACCCAAGCACAACAGACTACAGTACCCAACAGCCACAGAGACTGACACGTTCTCATTCACTGGCTTACTGATCACTCACACCTGAACTATATTACACAGTCACAGTATATAAAGACTCAATCCACAACAGGTCATTGCAAGGTAATTGTTTAGTTCACCTGTGTCTGCTGTTAACTAGCCTTTGTTTATTCTTTTTTTGATATTCTGGTTTTGAACTTATCTGTTTCCTGTTTTTTTCGGTATTGTTCTTGCCCTTGATATATTGCTGTTTGCTGATTGCCTGACCCTTGCCAGTTTTTGAGTTTGCATTACATTTTTGGATTCTTGCCTGATGGTATAAATAAATATCTTTAATCCGTCTTTGTGTACACCTACTGTCTCTGACAGAATACCTCGCCCTACTGATGGATGCAGTGGAATTCCTTAGGATCCTAACAGAGGAGGCCAAGCAGAGGGCGCTGGACTGGATCAAGTCAAGAAGGAGACAATTTCTTGCCTGGCACTCTATAAGGGATCTTATATATATTGGGGAGAGCCCTCAATTCCGTGAAGGTCCTCTCGCACCCTCCCTGCCCACAGAGTGTGCACAAATCTTCGCTGTGGCCATTGCTCTGTTCTTCTGCTCCACCTCTGAGGTTGTCATTTTCCCTAGCTACAGGGATCCCTCTGGCCCACTGAAGCAAGGAGGACATCGCATCTTGTGATGGCTATGCTGGGGGTATCGCTCCAGAGGAATATCGTGGAAAGTTGTCTCACCAAGTGGTCCAGGACCCCTGTTTATCTGTTTTTCCCATCACGAACTGAGCATGCCAGTACCAAAATTAGCAGTGGACTACACTTCCAGATTACACTTCCCAGAGTGCACCTCAACCTATAAATATGGTTGGCAGGAACAACAGCACCCAAGTACCATGAACTACAGCACCCAACGGTCACAGATACTGTCATGCTCACGTTTACCGGCTTACTAAGCACTCACACCTGAACTCTATCAGGTAATAAAAGCCACACTATATTTACGGACTCAGTCCACAACAGTTCATGGTGAGGTATTTGTTTAGCACACCCTTGTCTAACATTAGCAAGCCTTTGTTTATTCAAATTCTGACGTTTTGGACTTGACTTTGTCTGTTTCCTGTTTTTTTGCCCTTTTGCTCTTGCCCCTGATATATGTTTGTTTTCGCTCATGAGTTTGCATCACATTTTTTTGCCTGTTGGTGTAAATAAATATTTTTAATCTGCATTTGAATCTACCTACCATCTCTGGCAGGTCTACATTAAGTATCACCAGTATCAGCAGGAACAAGATGATGTTAGTTATGAGTACTATATAAAACATTTAAAATGCAACTAGAAAGGTTTATACTTCTTGTTAGCAAAGATAGTTTTGACGTTAAGAAGGAACCACTAGGTCTGATAAACAGTTCTTAAGAATTTCTATAACTACAACAGTTTTACATGGCAGAAGACTGTAACCAGACTCAAGGGGCTTGTTAATGAGGTTGCAGAGGGAGTAGGCATTAGTTAAGTTTTTAAAGTTTTTTTTAGGGTGGAGGGATTTAATATTTAGATAAGTGACAGAGACAAATGGGGCCTTGGGAATAAAGCGGATCAGGTTCTGAGTAAGCAGAAGTATCCCTTGTTAAAATATTTAAGGCTTGCACTGACCCTGCAGTGTTATATTGCATATTATTTTGTATGCTATATTACAACAATATATACTTAAAAGTAATGAAAAAGTAACAAACTAGAAGGGTAGAGTACAGAAGAGTGCACTAAGAGTGCAGAACTCAACCAAGGACAATATTCGACTCTTCTATGATATGCAAATCTGCAAACATTTCATAGCCAATCTAGCTACATACAGGTTTCCCACCATTAGGCTTGCTAATCAACAACAAGGCCTTGCTATTAGTCAGTAACAAATGAAGGCTCTCACTTCAAAACAGCTTGACTGAATGAGCTCACCTGCAAAATACACAAATCAAGTGTCCAGAATGGAGGTGTCTCTGCTACTTTCATCCTTTCTCTTCTCATATAGACTCTATACTCAATCAACTTATTTTTCTTTAGTACAAGATTTAGGGTATGAATGTAACCACCAAAGGTGTAAGTCATTATGGTTACACCCACTGAGAGGCAGAAAAACTGAGTGGTGCCATTATTGTTCAGCTAGAATGCCACAAAAACACAAATTATGGATCTAACCTCTTCTGATTGTTTGTTTTACTCCCAGTTTTGCAATTTCACCTACTAAAGGCAGTCATTTGCACATGTTTTGCTACTCAGTCTGACTGAGTGGGTCGTGTCTCAGTTTGAAAGTGTATACCCTCTCTACGTTTTGTCACTATTGAAATGTACTCCAATCTACTGAATTTTTAGATGTATGGCATTGTTGAGCACAGATCACCATTTCTCGCAAGGTTAGCAAAAGTGAAAAAAAAAATTGTGGATCTACCCCATGACCCATGTCTCACTGAAACTGGACAATTGACAGCAAAAAGACCAGATTTGTTTTTTTGTTTGTTTTTTTATAGTTTGTGTGGGCTTGTGCCTATGATAGCTTTAGGTTCCTGTTTTTGGCTGACAGGAGTAGAACCCAATGTGGTCTTCTGCTGTTGTGGCCCATCCATCTCAATGTCTTATGTTTTGTGCATGCTGAGATGCTTTTCTGCTCACCCTGATTGTAAAGAATGATTACAAGTGTTACTATTTTCTTCCTGACAGCTTAAACCAATCTGGCCATTTTTCGCTGACTTTTCTTATTAACAAGGCATTTCCTCCAACAAAACTGTCACTCATTCAACGTTTTTGTTTTTCGCACCATTCTGTGTGAACTCTAGAGACTGTCATGTGTGGAAATCCCATGAGATGAGCAGTTTCTGAAATACTCAAACCAGCCTACATTTGGCACCAACAACCACATCATGGTTAAAGACAAATACATACACATATATACAAATACAGATATGAACACAAATCACATATTTGGGTGTTCATTCATTCATTCTTAGTAACTACTCAGGCATGGTTACTGTGTTTTAAACATTTTGGTTTATTTATATTTTGGGAAATAGGACCACTACACTATAGACCTATAAACCTACACTATATTTTCAAATGTATGTGGACACCTGACCATCAGAATTATAGGCACATGTTAAAAATCCCATTTCAGAGTTGTTCCCCTCTTTGTTGCTATAACAGTCTCCACTCCTCTGGAAAGGTTTATATGATGTGTTGGCATGTAGCTGTGCTGATTTTCCCATTCAGCCACATAAGCATTAGTAAAGTCAGGTATTGATGTCAGGCAAGGAGACCTGGCATGCAGTCAGATTCCTAGTTCATTCCAAAGGTGTTCAGTGGGCTTTAGGTCAGGGCTCTATACAGGGGGCTCTATGAGCACAGAGGCACTGTCGTGCTGGAACAGGTAGGGTTTATCTTTAATTCAAAAAATATATTTTTAAAATCCCTTCTGATTTATGACAAGCCCATAAATGGAAATTTGGAGCACTAAACAGACACAGACATACAACGCACATTGAATTACATCCCTAGTGGCTCTGTCTGTTTGATAACTGCTATATTCTTAAATGTGTTGTTTGAGTTTGTTAAAAGTTTGTCCATGCTTTTGCATGGTGCAGAAAGTTGTCTGGTTATTTGTGTGTGACACTGAGATAATGCAGATTGTAATGTATATCCACTGTTAACAAATACAGCCTATGCTGTAACTAGCAACAGCTTATGCATTATTATGGTGTAGACTGAAGTATAGGATGTTTATCAGAGGCCATGTCTACAACATTAACCATGTGTGACTGGCTGTACAACAGAAATCAATCTTATATGCATGTACAAGATAAACAATAGACAGGAAAAGGGAGAGAGCAAAAACAATGGCTGTATTAAAAAGCCTGATGAATGGGCTCCAGTGTAGTCCTGCGGGACAGGGAGGGGAGACCAAATATTTTCAGGGTCTGGACTGATAAAACTATGTTTTAAGTGACAGTTGACTCATATATTTAATATTGTGAGAACAAGAATCATGGGGGTTGTCTTCTGGTCCACTGAACCAGTTGGATGAGTGAGAACTGCGGGCAGTGTGCAAGACATATATCATGCACTATTTAATGGAAATAACATAGAACCCAGAGACAACTTCATGAAAAAGAGTTTTTGATTCATATAAATTGGTGCAGTTGTTTCAAAAACATACCACAGGGCATGGGTTAAACTGAAAACAAACCATGTTCTCTGTGAAGTTAAGGTGACAAGCTTTTTGGCATACTCCCAAAGATGTATTGCCACTCATCTAACTGGCTTCATCAGTTCTAACATATAGATCATGATTGATAAAACATCTGTACTGTGTAAAGATCAATCCATCAATCCAAAATTGGTAGCAGCAGAAAGTGCTGGATTGGATATTGACAGGAAAAAATAACAAATCTGATCCTATTCTGTAACTCACTTGCTATTACAAAATTACTCTGCTATTAGTTTTGCTGACATTTCCAATAGGTGATCCTATGGTGAACTGGCAACCACTGAAAATGGGATTTAAACTGGAATTTATAGTACTTTGTTATTATTTCACAATACAGCTGGATTTTATATGGAAAATGCAATATAGTCTCATTTCTACAGGGTTTCTTCTGGATTATATCAATTAGTCATTAATATGAAATACACACACTACTATCTATTATCTGATGCAATATAAATCTCATTTGGCCTTTATAATATACTGAAGATTCAGGCTTCTTGGAAGTCCATGAGTGCCATTGTCATTATGGCCCCTAGGTATCTGCCATGGCAGGCCAAGTGTAATTTCTACACAATACAAAATATATACAATTACTTCCCTTGGATTCAAATAATGATGCTTATTACCTAAATTAATCATTATTAATCATGCCCACTTGTTCTATAAGACTTATTAGACATTAGTGCCACTTAAGAGTGACTTTATTCATTAGACATGAATTTGGCACCTTCTTCAGACATTGATCGGAAATCATCAGGATGATCACATTACAAAGGCTTAAACTGGTTTTAGCACCTTTAGAGATTAATAGTCCAGGAGATAACTGCTGTTAAATGTGAGCAATTCAAAACAAACAAAAAAAAGCAAAGCACATCTGAGCAATCAGAATCTGAGTCCATCTGTGCCTTTCCATACCTGCTCCCCATCACACACTTTAGAAAGTCATGAGGAAGCAGGCAAGCCAACCAATCCCAAGATCTCATAATTACTGTGGTTTTCCTCTGCACCACAATCACTTTAATCTTGCTATACTTGACCTAACCCAACACCACAATCCAAACTATTCACTCATCCACTGGGAGAGATTTTGCCTTTCACTTTCTCTCCACTGTCTCTTTTGCCAAATTCAGACAGCTTTGATATACAGCTCTAAAAGCTCCAACACAGATTTAGGAAGATGTAAAAGTCAGCCTTAATTTATTAATGGAAATAATGTGCTATTATTCTCCCAGAACAAACAAAGTAATGTTACATCTTTTATCATATGATAATGCATCTTGTATTGCAACAAAGGCATTGGGTTACCTGTATGCCAATCCTAAATTGGAAATACTTCATGAACACAGCAGATTATCTGTCTTCAGATACACATATTGGGCTTAATTCTTTTGCTCACTAGAACATGTGGCAGACAGTACAGCATTCATAGAGCATTAGGAAACTTTATATATGATACAAAATAAATCTAAAACAAGACTGTCTCCAAATAGCCTCTTAGTTCAGTTTTGTGAGATTATATTGCTGGACCATCAATCAACTCATACCAAGGAGTGGCTTGGTTTTTCTAAAAGTATTCGGTTTACTCTAGAGACTGCAGATACCATGAGCTTCCTCCAGCCATGGAGCCAACAGACTGAAGAGACTTGCCAATGGAGGAGAACTGCACAGTATCATACTGACACTCATGAGAAAATGTAGATGTGGATCTGCATTACACACAGCTGTTTAAAAAAATCTCCCTACCTTTCAAGAAATTACGTAATATCAAAGTTTTTCTGCCACTTTTCTCTTTCCATTTCTCTCTTTTTCTCTCTCTCTCTCTCTCTCTCTCTCTCTCTCTCTCTTTCTCTCCAATTTTGCAACCCTCCAATGTTTTAATGTCTTGGAGAAAAAATGTTCTGTGAGAAAAGTTAAGCATCTCTTGGAACCTCAAATGGTTTGTTGAAGATACCAAACTGTACTTTTCCTTGCAGACCACAGCATGTACGAGAGAGCAGCTTCCATGAAAAACAGCAGGCCCGTGATGGACAGCGCGGCTCTTCTGACGCACCGCAGGAAGAGAACTAATTTCACCCAGCAGCAGATTGAGGTGCTGGAGAAAGTCTATTCGGACACCAAGTACCCAGATATTTACCTGCGGGAGAGACTGGAGGCGCTGACTGGCTTACCTGAGTCTAGGATCCAGGTAAGAGATTGAACAGAATTTAAATACTTGAACACTCAAACCCTTGAATTCGTGAGTGTTTTCCTGTTCTTACATAACCGGACTTGACTAATTAGCTAATTATCCATTTCTGAGTTGAAGTGTGTTACAGCAGGGAAAACAAGAACACTGCACAGGACCAGGGTTTGGAACATGTATACTGGATCAAGGGATCTCTACGCTCTAGTCCTGGGGAACCAGGAACCCAAATCGTAGGAGGATTAATAATGAGCTGAACAGCTGGATTTAGTCCTGGTTCTCCAGGTCCGAAGTGTAGAGCAAGGGTTATGTAAAAAAAACAAAAAAAAAAAAACACACCACGTACCCTATAGTAGTGCAAGGAATTTTCCTACTTTGTAATGATTACTGAAAGCTAAGTGGAGTTGATGTAAAATGAAAAACCCTAGGTGGTACAAAATACCCATAATGCACCATACTGCTGTTTGTAGAGAATTTCTGAAGAAACAGCAACGGAGCTCTACTTTTTTCCAACGTTCCTTAAATGTAAAATATTTTCCAACCTTAATTCTTTTTGTATCCAAAACACATTTGCAAATCTTTTTTTAAAAAGAACAATTAATGTGTCCATTGACAAAAGTGTTACATTTTGTATTTACTTGGTTTTATAGTTATGATCTTAAAATATATATTCGATTCTACATTGAGCCTTGTCCATTTCTTGTAACTGTAATTTCTTATTTACATTTTATACTCTATATTTTAACATTATACAACATTTTCTTTTAGGTATGGTTTCAGAACCGACGTGCCAAATCACGGCGTCAGGTTGGAGCTCTGGTTCCTGTGAAGACCAAAGCAAGCGTTCCCATCCCGAACAGACCGGCGGCTTCTTACCCCCTTCAACATGAGCAGCTGGGGCAGGAACTGAAGGGCAACTTCACTCAGCCAGGCCCGGAGCTGAGAGGCATCTTCCCTCAACCACACCGGAGCTACGACTCCCATTCCACGTCCTGTTTGTTCAGTCAGGCCAGTGATGACCGGATCAAAGTGGATCAGGTGAAGAGAGACGAACTGCGTGACCTCCATCAGTACCACAGGGCAAACGTACCTGTTTCAGCTCAGAGCAAACCCGAGCCCTCGGTGAAGCCCATGTTAGTGGACTATGACAATTTCCCTCCTAACAGAACCATCGGTCCTGACATGAGAGTGGTCATCCCTCAAGTCCCGACGCAGGTGAACTTCATCCCAAACCGGTCGCCATCCACGCAGATGGCCGGTCCTCTGCAGCACGCGCAAATCAGAGTGCCACACGACAGCCTGGATCATTTTTCACCAATCGGTAGCAGTGACGCCGGAGATTTTTCCGATTCTGACTCCGACTGGGAGAAAGAAGCCCTGGCTGGATTTAACGCTTTCATATAATTAGCTTGTTCCACTTTCAGCCGATGTTTTAAAAAAATATGAGAGAGATGTTCAATCAATTATTTATTTTATAAATAGTTGCGCTATATTACTGTTGAAAAAATAATAAAACAGAATACAGTGTACATTAAATGTGTCTGACTTGCTACAAAAACCAAGAAAACTATCATCTGTGTTTAATGTTTAATGAGAAATTAACAAAACGTATATACATTTACACATACCAGTTCAATAAAAGCAACCGGTGGAAATCATTTGAAAGTAAAATTCCTAAAGCCAAAATGTAAAGAAACACAATGGTATTGGTGAAGTTTAACCACGGGGGAAGAGAACGATCTGATCTTTACCATTTACACAGCCGTCTACGCCTCCGTCAAATTTCTCTCTTTACAAAAATACTTAAAAGTAGTTACAAAACATTCATTCATACATGGCCAATGCATCAATAAACTGTACAATTATCTACAATATACATATTCAAAAATCTCTTCTGTCTTAGACACTTTGAAACTGCAGTTTCCTTTTTTTGAGGGAAATAAGCTGGAAAAAAAATAATAATAAATAAGAACCGAAACTGAGCAAGACTCTACAGGAAACAGCCATAAACATAACAGGAACTTTAAGATCAAGACAGGTGAATGTGATCAACATTATCCTGTGCTAATCCTACAGTTAACATTATAAACATACGCACGCACAGAGATAACGAGCTACTCATGGCTCTTCGGTTTGTTGTTCTAGCGTCTGCGTGCTTGCCGCTCTCGTTTAAGACATTGTGGGATTAAAAATGGCTCCTTGGGTGAAGCTGGTTCAGCTTCGGGTTTCTTTTCAGTCCGTGTTTAAGACGGGGTGGGGGTGGGGGGGTTCTGCGTCAGTCACGTTCTGTTGGTGTTGTTGGCGGAGAAAGCGTGCAGGTTCCCCAGCTGACTCAGGCCGCTCTGGATGTGTGCTACATGGATCTCTACGTTGTCTTGGAAACAACTGGGGTAGAGACAGAAAGACAACACAATCTGAGAAAGACAGCAGACTCCATCAGTTTGGTCATGTAAAATATACCACAGTGATGGTGAATTTTTAAATCTGAAAGTGTTGAATTACTTCATAAAACAGCAGCTTTGAAGGGTTTATATTAATGCACTTGTACTGATATTTGCTAGTTATTTAATAATATATGCAAATATATAAAATAATGAAAAGTTATAAAAGCTTTCCGTAGCTTCAAAGAAATTCCATAGTGTAAAAAGAACTCTTAGAAGTCTATGCCTATTTTGGTATCCAGCTTAAAAAATAAATAAATAAATAAATAAATAAATAAATAAAAAAGCCACACACAGTTATCTGCCTACAGTTTTAAATGTGTGGAAAAAAACAAATCACAAATATGATCTGAATGGCCCATGGAAATGGATATTTGTCCAACCTCTCACGTTTACATCGTTTGGCAGATGCCCTTATCCAGAGCGACTGACATATATCATTTATACATGGTAGATTGTCAGTGCTGGGGTTTGAACCACTGATCTACCACTGCCCATTCATGTGATTTACAACTCTTGAGGCTGGATTATATTTGCTTTTAATGATGTATACATGTGTGTAAAATGGCTGCCTGCGGTCACTTTGGAGCACCGCGTGTGCATATCCACAGAAATGAACCCAATGCATCCACATGATGCAATACCAACATAAACCATGGCGGCAGTATAGCATCTAAACCAACTTGTGTTGTGTCTCAAATCGCATACTTGCTACTTAAGAGCCGTCTAGCCTCATAGGTTTACCTATTACAGTTAGTGTTTACATTTAAAAATCTCTCATGTAGTCTGTTTTGAGTACCAGACTTCTGTATTTTCCAGTTTTGTAAATACTTTCAAGTGTAAGGTCCGAGTTTTTGAGCTGAAATGCAGATCATGACAACAATCACGAGGACAGGTGTATCGTTAATCATCGTTGTGTCATGCATGGAAAAATATTTACACTTGGAAGGGAATGTTATGATGGTTTTAATTCTGAAGATGTACCTAAAGTAGGCAGGTGAGTGAGTATGTGAACAGTGCCACTCCGGCTGTGGCCTTTAGGGGCGCACACAAAGCGGTTTCTGAGTGTAGAGATTTGTGATTGGTGTAAAAAATAAATGACAAGCTATGGTCATTAGGTTCTGTTGGTAAAATAACTATCACTTTGGATCTGCAGTGTTTATTCTCTGCAAGTTCTTTTTAAGAATCAGGTGTCAGCGGATTAAACATGCTGTGTCTTACCTGAGGTTGGAGCTATCTATTGAATTCTTTATGTCATTCAGGGAGTCAGTCAATGATTTGAATTCAAATGAATTCAGGTCACCACCTTCTGCCAAGCACTGCAGCGGAAAACAAAATCCCAACAAGAATTAATCAGCGGTAATGAATTCAGCAGCCGGGTGGGTGCAGATGCGAGGGAGTGGTTCAGAGGCTCACCCTGATCTGCAGCAGGAGAGCAGTGAGACGGGAGATGAGCTGCGTGAGCGCGGGGTTCTGGACGCGCTGTTCTCCATCAGGTAAAGTGTTGGACAGCCTCACCATGTCCTGGGCTTCGTCCTCGCAGCGTCTGCGCAGCTCACTGGGCTGATCTGCAGGCTGCATGCCTTGTTCCGGGGCCAGCTGTACAAGTGAGAGAGTTGCATGAAGATTGTCTGTGTAGATATTTTCACATGTTAAAGTGTGTCAACAGTGAACATCTGAAACACAAGCTTTTCTTTTAAATTTTTTTTTTACTTTTAGAATGAACATGAACAGAATCGTCATTACTCAGCATTTCTCAGAGCACGCGCACTCACTTCATAGCAGAACTGCTGAACTTCATGCAGAACTTTGTTCAGGTCTTTATTAAGCTGCTCCAGATCTAGTACGGTGGTGGCGTACCTCCTCTGGAAGTCCAATCCGATCGGCATGGAATAGGACTTCTGCACGCGGACAGGAATTGGGATGTTAAACATTCATAGTCAGACAAATTTTAAGCGCAAAGAAGTTGAATATGTTCCAATAACTTATTTTTAATTATACTTCATTTAGTAAAGAACGACAGTCTGTATTTTTAATCCGCTTATAGCTAGATTTGACGTTGCCGGCTCACCCTTCCCAGAATCCAACGTGTTGGTTTTGTTTTGAAAGCATGTGACCGCTACCTGCTAGCTCTCTGTGCAGCAAAACCTCTGCAAATTCACCATTAGTGACCCCTTCAAAACCCGTCTCGGACATTTTCTTCAGTCACATGCCACACGTGGAAGCTTTGAAAAAAAACACGCCTTATCCATCTTTAGCTCTCGGCCGCCCGCAAGACGACCAAGGCCGGTTTGGATACGTTACGTACAGAATAACCATACGAAAACAGAATGGATCGATCAAAAGAATGTAAAATATGCATAGTCTGATAAAATATCTTCAATTTCATGTTACAATTTAATAGCTATGGCCTAAGATGGCACCGGATTGTTCTGGATTGTTTTGGGAATATCGATGGTATCGAAATGGCGACTCGCCAACGGTGAGCCGGCCCCTTTAATGTTGTGGAACATCCACGAAACAAAGTCGTTCCTGTTATCACAGCTATACATATCCCTTCCCTCACCAGCCACTTTTTTCCCGCTCTCTCTCTCTCGCTCTAATTTATTATGAAAAACCCGAAAGCATAAACTCTTTCCTCCTTCCATAAATGTCTTCTCACGCATGTACAACTACACACATTTTCCTGAAAATCTGTTAAAGTATAGTATCCACCAGACAAATCCCTATGAATGAGCGGTTACTATAGAAACGACAGCACATTAGACTGAGCGCATTAATATAAACCTGTGATTTGTAGCTGCACTACTGTCGGAGCTGCTGAACTTTCTGACCAATCAGAATTGAGAATTCAACAGCGCTGTGGTGATAATGCTGTCCATGTCTTACTTAGGATTTTATTTATTTTTTAGCTTTTTAATTTATAAATCCCGTCTGTCCAATTGTGGGGGCACAAATATGTTAATATTCAAATTATTATAAAGGTCACTAATGTCTTCTACAGAGAGAAATAAAATGCAAGAAATCCTGCTTCATACATATGCAAATTAGATACTGGTTGAGCATTAGTTTAATTCATATTTCTATTAGTTATCTGGCATGCTAATTCTCTTGACACGACACTGTGATACATGTGAAAGGAAAAGGATCAGGAAAGATAAACTAATGAAGTGAATTCAAAATACTGATTGTTAAACACAATAACCTCTTTCAATGTAAACAGTATGTAAATATTTAAAAAGGTATACCAGTTTTTCAGCTTCGGTGTTCATCTCCTTTAAATGCTTTATGTGTTCCTTTTTAATCATGAGGATTTTGGACAATCGTGTCTAGAAAAAAAAACAAGAAAGGAAATGAATCAAAGTACTTTCTAGACATACAAAACGTAAAACAGGTTTGTTTGCCTCATCATACTCACAACTTGTACGAGAAATTTGACAGGGAATCCTCCAAGCGTCTCTCCTTCGCTTCCAGTCAGTTTATTCTTCCAGGGCGACTGAGTAAACAGAGGATCGCTGTCCTGCAGGCACACAGGGAAAGAATCCGTGATTATTTCACCGTTACACTTAATGTGCATCATTAGTGAGGTTGAAAAGTGTTTCGAAAGAGAGATACTCTGCTAATTACCATTAAGATGGGTTGGGTCGAGCTAGGATACGTCCCCCGTGGTGGAGTCATGAAGTTGGGGAAGCGTGATGGGCGCTGTTTCTGAGCGAAAGCAGATATGGGCATCGTCTCAGGAGGCTCGTTACTCTGCAAAAAATGATACAACAATAATTGTGGTGCTCTCTGTTCCTGACATCGTTAAAATGCGGAACCTGTTAAAAAGTATCGAATAATGTCCTAACATCTAGACACCCTAAATGTATAACTTTATTGGGGGGTTGTCATGGTTTTGCATCTTGGTCCCCACAAGGATAGAAATACCTGACAGTTTAGGGACATTTGGCTGCTTATAAAAAAAATCTTAAAACGATCCAAAAGGTTACATTTAGGTTACTGAGGTTAAGGTTAGGATTAGGTTTAGGTGTAGGCATAGCATTAATAATGATCCTCATGCATGTCCTCATAAGGATAGCTAGACAAATGTGTGTGTGTAGGAATGTAGGAGTCAAATATACATCTAGTGTAAGCCATCAGACTGAAAACGGCGAGCGATGAGGAGTGAGCGTCGATCAATGATCAATAACTTTCTCGGTTTACCTCACGATCCCCATTTTCACTAGATACTACTTACATAATTATAGAACTACTGCACAATGTAGAATTTGACAGATGCAACCTTTCTATTTTATTGTATTTATTTATTTTTGTTCTATTATTATTGTATTCTTCCTGTTGAGCTTGGGTTTTTGCCGGACAGTGACGTCGCAACACTCGAATTTCCATCTGGAGTGATAAAGTATTTCGTATTACGTGAGAGAAAAGGAATTGTCGGTGAGAATCGGAGGCACATCCCGACCAGCACTTCGACTTTAAACTAGTCTGAAGTTCTGCATCGACCATATGTGGCAATTTAAACAGAATTCCTACTCCAAGTCAAATTCCCTGACTTTCCCCCTTTCTTTTACTGACTTAAAAAAAAATGAATTTCTATCACCAATAACGAACGGAAAAACAGGCCACCTTTGTGCTGAGCAAACAAAACCCAGCCACAGTGTTTGAAACTCATCAATTTGTGAGCTTTATTGACTAGATCTCACATGTACGTAAAATGTAATGCTTAAACACAGTGAAAAACCTGATAAAGAAAAACACTACAGGGAAAAAATTACATGCTGATAAATGGCAACTAAAATGTAAACATGCTATAAACAAAATTCCCAGATATTGCATGACTTGGTCCAAAAAAAAGATCAAATTCTCTGACTTTCCATGTCTGGAGTAAAATTCCATGATATTCCATGACCCCTGATTAGGAATCAGGAACCCTGATTAGTCCATCCATCCATTATCTATAGCGCTTTATGCGTCTGCCGCCCACCCTGATTTGTTTTTAATGGGAATTATGTTTTAACCATGCGTTACCTTTTTTTTCCCCCGTTTATTGTTTTTCTGTTGCCGAATATTAAATAGTCATCACTATACAGCGTGCTATGTAGAGCAGGGACATGATAGTCTTCTAAAAAAAATAAATAAATCCAATTAACGTAAAATAAAAATCTCTGACTGAATGCTGATGCCAACCATTATACTCAGCAATGTTAATGTGTGTGTTAGTTTTAGGAATGTTGAAGTGTGTGAGGAGCTAAACGTAATGAATGAATTCATAAACTGAAGACTTACAAGGACTTCATAGTCCGGAACTGTGTGTGTACCGAGTCCGTTTCTGTCAAAGGTGACGCGATACGTTGCTGCACTCGTGTCCACTGCGTCGATCTGCCCGGTGAACAGGCCGTCCTGGACGCCTCGGAGTCGAGCTACGATAAACAAATGTGAATATTTAATAACGTGTACTGATATATGATGATCGCAAAGCACCATGGGTTCATTTTTAGTACTAATTAGTTTCTACATAACACAGCCTGGAGTGTTTTATTCCCATTATACCACCGGAAATTGCAAAATGTTTCATTTATACCTACTTTTGATCTGTTTTTTTTTACTTTCAATGTTATAGATTTAGTTACTTTCAATGCTTTTTTCTATAAAGTTAATTATTAGAGGTGTAAGAAAATTCTGATTTTATCAAACTCTCCTGGATGTTTTAAATAATGCTCACATTTATTTATTTAAACTCACCGGTGACTTTAGTGCCTATGACTAATGGTAAAGGGATTTCATCTGGTAGATCTTTGCAGAGTGATATGTCTGTGATTTTTCTCTGCTGCAACAGACGCATCTTCTGCCTCTTCTGCTTCAGCGCCGTTCGCTCCTCGGCAAAGAAGGCAGAGGAGCACCTGCCGAAACACTCATTTCAGTACAGCACTCTCTCCGCAAACAGGTCACTATACTCCCCACGCTACGTCTCGTACACGGACGATCGTGTTAAAGAAACTACATTAGGAATGTGATGCATCATCGCACCTCCTGGGTTTGCCCATTAGTCTTCTGATGGTTCCCCATTCCACTCTGGTCAACTTCCTGGTTTTTAGATTAGGGAAAGACTCCTTCAGGCATAAACAGAAGTCATTATCGCCCTCAAATAAAGGTCTGAAAAAAGAGAAGAGGAGAAATGAGTTAAGCCATGTGATATGTAATAGCTCAAGTGCATTTTATACCACAGCTCGCTCCTGATTGGTCAGAAGGTGTTCGGACAGTAATTCTGGTGGCGGGGCAAATCACACGATAATAAATTCTCATTTATATTTCTGTAAGGAATTGCGTGGCAGAATGGTTCACTTTAACGTAAAATAAAACACGTATGATCGGCAATATGGTGCGGTAAGGAGACGTTTATGGAAGGAGTCTCCAGTTTCAGTGCTTTGCAACTATCAGAGGTAAAGCTGTAACTTTTAGATTGCCAACGCATGAGTTTGTTGTTTCTCAGTCATATCACAAGCTGCTTTTTTTTGTCTTGTTAAACTCAGGAGAGAGAAAAACCTGAGAGAGACAAAGCTCCTTTAACGCAAGTGATAAGAGGAACTCATTTCACTGTCATTAAACAACTATAAAAACAGAAGTGAGTTCAAATTCTGCAAACTGAAGCGAACGGGTTTTTGTTAAACGTTGTTGAGTAAATATGACAAATTGTTTGACTTAAACAGCGAACACTTTAGCTGTATGTAATGTAATGTATGCGAGTTAGCCTAAATTAACGACCCACAGAGAGCAATACGATACCTTAGCTAGCACGGACTGATAACGACAGCAAAAAAAAAAAAAATCTTTCAAAAAGAGTATCAACGTAAATGACAGACGTTTAGAAGTTAATCACTTGAATAATTTTAAGACATTTAAGTAAAAAAAAAAAAAAAAAAAAAAGAGAGAGAGGAGGAAACCGGCCTTAATCAGAAACAGAGACCACTCAATTGTTTTTTGTCAAAAACTTTTACAATATTGCTTCTATTTTGCGTAAAACTGCAAAGGAAACCTGGCTATTCTTTAAAAAAATTAAAAAATGGTAATAGTTGGCAAACTGCTGCAGCATAAGAGGAATAAAACGCTGTTACGGGGAAATAACGACTACTACTGGTTATTTTCCTATTCCAACACAACACAAAGTGTGTACCTGTCGATATTAGAATAGAACCACTCGTAGATGCACCATTTGTGCGCTTTGGGTAGCTTGAGAAGATTTCGTAACCTCAGCCCGATCTTCTGTGAGGTTTTCTTATCCGGCGTTGCGACAGTTGCAAGTTTCTGCAAGAAGAGAAAATCTAAGTAATTTTTGTAAGACTCGCTGTGTTTGTCGTCACAGCACTGGGTCTAATCCTCTGACCTGAGGAACGGTGGTGACTCTCTGGCTCCTCCTGGGGGATCTGGAGCTGAGAGACCGCTCCTCGTCTTCAGAGGAAAAACGACTTCTCTTTGAGCTTCTTGTTGGCTTTAATGTCAATAAAGAGAGGGGGACAAAACATACAGATATGTATATCATTACAGTGATGTTAAAGTGCTATCCAGTATCGAACAGCGGGCTGAATAGAAAGCGTGCAGCGGGATTTTGAGAGTTATAAGTGCGATCGAATTTACAAACATGAGCAGACATGTTCACCGCACACACGCTGGGTGCAAAGCGTGACAAAACTGTATTACTTAATAACACATAACTTAGGAGGAGTGTTAAAGTTTCTCACCGTTTCCATAGTCGTGTAGCTGCTCCTTCCTCTGGTGCTCTGAGATTTCGACAGGATGTTTTTCTCATTTAAGGTGTTCGACAGACTTCCCTCTACGAACAGAAATCATCATCCTAAATATTTGTTGAGTCTTAACGTGTGGACTTAGAAACAATATCAAGAATTCCAACGCCGTTCTTTTCTTACCTCTCAGGCTGACAAGAGCCTTAGCTGAAGAGCCTGAAATAAAAAAAAAAACATTAGATATGTTTCAACTCGATAACACAGTAGTTTAAAAGATAAACGGACTCTGATTGACCAGAAGCCGCCGATTCGTTTCCTATCACAGCGGCTCTTTATTAATAGTTAATGTGCTCGTTATAATCCTTTATCGTTTCTATAGCAACTGGTCATTCACAGGGACGCAGACGATAAACGATCTACAAAATCTAACACTAATAGACAGATTGGGGGGAAAACACTTGTTATTTAACAAAGAAAATGCGAAATTGTTGATATGGGGATATTTTAATGGACTCATTTATGGAGTCTCCAGTTTTAGGCTTCAGGAGGAATTTGTAAGATTTTTTAGTCTACACAAAAAAAAAAAAAAAACAGAGAGAGAAGAGAAAGCGAGAGAGAGAGAGACAGAGAGAGAGAGAGGTTATCAGATTGTGTTGTATTTTGGTTGCATGAC
>JAQQZR010000020.1:13823639-13834572 GCA_030068235.1 Notoglanidium macrostoma | reverse complement strand
GCTTCTATGCAACCCCAATGCACAAGCCAACGACAAAACTTTACAGCTTCTACAAAACTTTACAGCTTCTACAAAACCATACTGCAGAACTTTACAAAATCTTTCTGTTTCAAATCTGTAACTGTGGTGTAGTTTTGGGATTGATACAATACAAGAAAACTTTATAATGTTGAGAATTATGGCAAAAAAATGAAAATTATTAAAAAAATAAAAATAAATAAATCCTCATTTCTAGGCTTCAGCGAGTCGAAAAATACCGAAGCCTCGCCGCCAAATCTAAGCAACTGAACCTCATTTTTCCTTACTACTCTTTTTAAATGTTTAAATATTTCATTACTTTTGCCAGCTTTGTTCACGTTTTGGCTTGCATGAGTTTCACAGATGTTTCTACATTCTAATAAAAAGGTAAAATGATGTGAATGTAAAGGTTTTCACCCCCCCACACACTTTTTGTAATGTAAAAGTAGTTACATAACAGGAGGCATTTCGGAAATGTAAAGCGACGTGTCGTCTGCGTTGTTGTTACGACAAAACAAAAATCTTTTACGATTATCTTTTCACGTGGCCGCAGGCACGGCGTTCTTCACGTTGTTCGAAATACGATCCCGCAACATCATTACGTCGTTACTCTGAGACGACGTTCCACCGAAAGTCGATTATTTTTCACGTTTCGGCAAAAATGTATAGCTTCAGCAGGTCATCGATGATCGATTATACGTTTGCTTTAGTGCTTCAACGCTCTCGCTGGGGAAGAACGGACAGAGATGGAGTGGCTTCAGAACTGCAGTGGAAAATCTGCTGGAGTGGAATTTGACAGAAAAACATGAAAACCGTACAAAAAGAACACCTCACGACAGATTTAATCAGAACACAGTTCAGAGACGTGACACAAACGTCTGGCAGTCGTGTACCGCCGTGGCCTTTTCCTTATCCGTGTTGTTGAAGAAATGATAAATTGCACTCGGTTTATAAAGAAATGGCACCCAGGACACTTTAAAACGTGTAGCTCCGTTTACTTAAATGGCAAGCATTTAACACTTTGTATTCTCCTAAACTAATAAAAGCCCACAGTGTCAGCGGTCGCTGTGTGTAATCTCCATCTGTAAGTGCTTCCTGTGCCCTCACACTCTTCCCTCTTAACTAGGTGTGTGATGAATGTGTGTCTTGTGGCTGTGCCAAAGTGCAATCTGTCTCACTGCAGGAGTTCAAATGCCATCGGTTTAGAGGAAAAGTTCCCCGCACGAGTAAACACCACTTTATAACCCACTTTACCAGCAGATGTGGTGAAATAATTTGCACATAAATCTACAATCTGAAACTTTTCTGCTGCGCGTGCTTGAAAGTCCGAGTCCACCGGCAAGAACTGCTTTAACAGCTTCGTTGTTTTATCAAAAGCTACGACACATTTTTTAATGATTACTCAAGCATTTATTATTTCACCCTCTCAAGTCCGCAGTGTTGCCAGTGACGTCAGATTTCTTACACAGAGCCCAATGATTTATAGGAGACCTTTCTGGTAGAGGCTTTAGATTGTGAATTTTTTTTTCTGAAATGCAAACAATTTTTTAAAAATGTATTCCCTATTTAGTTTTTAAGTTGGAAGTGAGCTGTGCTATAAATAGCAGGAGCGCTGTTTTTTTATTATTATTTGATTTTTATTCAAGCACTTGACATTCATCACGTATCCCTGCCTAAATAACGAGTCCATCCATCCTTCATTCAGTAAGCGCTTTATCCTGGCCAGGATGGACGTGGATCCCAAGTCTATTCCAGGAACGCTGGGTATGAGGTGGGAAATTTTCCACTGAATAGAATACACACACACACACACACACATAATTCATACATGGTATTCATAAATTAAAAAAGAAAGTGCACTTTATGGTGATCTGATTGAAATGAGCTACCTGGCCTAATATTAGCAAACCTTATTATTAGCTAATCATTAACTAGCAATGCTGAGCTTTAGCTCCAGATTAAATTTATGATGCTTCAAAAAAAAAATAAAAAATAAATAATAATTTAACTCAAGACAAGGTTCTTTTGCTGCAACTGATTTTACATTAAAGTTATCAATACTAACTTTTTTACTTTGTTACTATTAGTTTTTTTATTAAAAAAAATTTAAAAGTTAAAGAAATTACTGTAATTCATAAAAAAACCATTAAACTCGTGTAAGCACTATAAAATGTTTCTGAGTGTATTATACTGTCACTGTCAGTAACACACACGTCACAGTCTTTGGAGAGGTCTCAGAGTTTTGTGTACGGAGTGTGTATAAACGAGACGCTCGGTGCTGAGAGAGCGCTCCTCAGGATTAGCTCACTTTATCTCCCACAAACAGCCAGCGAGTCTTCCTATGGTCAAGCAGCTCGAGGCAGCCTTTAAGATTAATGTCTTTTTGGGCCAAACTAGTCAGGGTGAAAATGTATTACAGTGCACTTTGTGCTGTTATACTTTCTGGGTTTTTTAACACCTTCCACCATGAGCAGCTCTGTGTGGTGACCTTCTTACAGTCTCGCGGGGGGAAATAAATGTTTTTATTATAAAATAGTTGCAGATGCAGTCGAGTGGAAAAGTGCGAATCTATTAGCAGCAGCTGTTTTGTTTTGTTCAGTTACTGGTTTCACTCTGAACTTGATGATTTTCCTGTAACAGCACATCCTGAGGCCTTTTATTCCTCTCACACTGCAGCAATTTGGCAACATTTAAGAATTATAACTTATTAAAGAACAACATGTCATGATTTTTTGCTACGTGTGATGTTGTATTGCATCCGATAAAGTTCCTCTTCTCCCTTATGATAGAAAGACAATCCATCACCAGAGAGAGGGAGAGAGAGCGGGAGAGAGAGAGGGAGGGACAGAGAGTGAGAGAGGGAGGGAGAGAGAGAGAGAGAGAGAGAGAGGGAGGGAGGGAGAGAGAGAGAGAGAGAGACAAAGAAAGAGAGGGAGAGAGAGATTTGTTTTGTTATTGTTACTGTATTTGTTTTATTGAAACGGTCTCATTTCAGTGCTTTAGCAATGCTGTACATGTTTATGGTCATGCTAATCAAGCTCTTTGAATTGAATTGAATTGAGATGCTGGTGAGGGAACGACTGTTTATAGCTGCTGTAACAGTAGAAACATTTTAACTATACAATGATAAACAGATAAGCTTCATGACGTGATGTTATTTCAGCTAGTTAATCAGCTTCATGGTGGTAATGGTAATATGCATGAAGAAGCAACGGTTCAGATCTTTCTTTCCGATTTAACAAGTTTCTCAACTTCGGCAAACTAGTCATGAACCTGCATGAAAAACTATTTCTATTTTTCACAGTGTTGCGTGGTTTATCATCAGTGAATCTGCCTGCATGTAGGGCAGACGATGCTACTCCAAACATACAAATGACATGTAAATCAGGGATAATGCTGCGTTCCTAACTCCAGCTGGGAAAAAAAAAGAACAAACCAAAGGTAAACGCCACCTCGAATCTCAGGAATTCCTTCTCGTAACGTGTGGACGGTTTCATCGTGGCGGCTCAGAGCAGGAACAGTAACCACAGCAGCACTTCTTTATCTTTAAATGACTTAGACTGTACATACCGATGTGTTAACTCCAACACTGACTGTACAGCTCTGAGAAGTATACATCACTCACAGTTAGTTCAACAAAAGATGAACATGGAGCTTTATCCCCACTTTACAGCTTGAAAGCACGAAACGAAACGTTCGGACTTCACGCTTCCGATCTAATACACTTAATGCGTCGTTTGGGAGGTTTACAGACTTTACAGCCAATGGTTTTGACATCAAGGTGGAACCAAACGCTGAATGCGATAAAACTTCACAATCAGGCCCGAGCTCTTTTTCCAAATCCAATCCAGGCGATCAGAGCTCTGCGCATCGGTCAGTACCCAACACCGAAGTGCTCACAGTAACAACATGACTCAGTTACCAAGTTATGTGAAACACCAGACACGTGATGGCGTCAAGCTTTAAGTTAAATCTCCTGTCGTGTTGAGTCACTTAAGATATCACACATATTGGGGGGGGGGTTTCAGTGAATCAGACCAGAACGTGTGAAATCTGAATCTGAGTTTTGCGAGAGCGTCTACCCTGATAACGACGCCGCCTGGCTGTGATCGCATGCACAGATTTTCACTAATCCAAGATAATTCTTTACTCTGTAGGTTTCTATGTACGATATCTGTAATCTCATCCAGCGTTCTTGTGCGGACTGAAGTTTGGCATCAAGGAGTCCAGAACGATCGCAGAAAAAGTCACGGGTTTGCTGGATATTCAGGAGCGACGATACTCTGGTTGTTGAAAATCACAAAATGCACACATCAGCATACGGGCCGGACACATCTACTTACTCTAGTGTTAACATTAAAAGCTTATTGTTTGGGAATAACACAAGCAATAACGGTTTGGTTAAAGACTCAGAATGTTAGTTTGAAATTAAAGCAAATTAAAATCTCGAACATGAACCGTGGTTTTATAGACATGACCGTTTTATTGCACGAGAAGAGCATCGACACACGTCCAGAGCGCAAACACAGATTCCTATAGGGAAAAGAAGCACAGACGTGAACATGACTATTACTCCTCTGTTTAACGTATTAATAAAAGGACCGTCATTCATTCGGATTGGCCTTCTGTTTGAGGTGTATAGCCTACAGAGACCTTCCGGTGGGATTATTAACAGACAGGTGATAGGTTTGTCTCTGTGTGTATACATATACACATGGTTGTATATACCAGCTTTTTTTAAATAAAAAAAGATCATGTATGAAGCAGGACAACACCCAACTGAACACATGCATCAGTCCACTATTTACTGTAACAGATCAAAAGTGATCATGAAAGTATGAAAAGATTTCAGGGGTCACAAACACCAGACAAACCACCTAGCTGATTTGTTTACAGACTTAACCCATTAAAGTGCATGCCAATATAGCAATAAATGAAATACTACGTTAGGTAATCAGATAAATGTGTCAGATTTAGTGCCAAACTGCACAAAATGGACCCTGTGTCTGTGACAGAGGCTCAGAGGGAAAATAAACCAGGAGCTGTCATCGATATGGACCACTGATATGTGGAGGCAGTGTCAACTCGTAAACCTTTCTAAATTAAACATTTAGGTTCGCTCGTTTCTGGTATTATCAGTGCATAACCTACTCCAAATTATTCAAACCAATAACACAAACAACAACCACGAAAAATACAGCAAAGTTCACCTGAACAACATTGTTTATATTAGCTAGTTAGCGTAAAACGCTAAATTAACCCTACCCATAATCTGACAAAGCCCGCCTCGTGGACAAAAACCCCAACTGCACACCCGGATTGGATAATAAAGTGCAAGCCTGAACTCCTAGCCAATCACAGCACAGAACGCGGAATCCCTACCAACCAATCCTAGCCACGAAGGCGGGACTTGTCGGAATACGAGCGGAGAAACAATAAGTCAGCAAAAAGGGCTCCTGAAAGCTAACACCTAGCTAAGTAGCAGTTAGCTTCCTAGCTAGGAGGTTAAGCAGTTTAGTGTGCGCCAGGAAACGATATTAAAATATTTCTTTTCTTTTTTTTTTTTTTAATCGCATCGTAAAACAAAGCAAGCGTGTGAATGTATTTAAAGCAGCCAGCTAACATTTTTAACTGTTTAAAAGGAAAAGCTGGAAAAAAATATATATATATTTTTTTAATCACTCACTCTCGTCCAACAGCTGCTCGTGCTCCGCCATCTTGAATTAGCCGCGCCGGTTTTTCAAAGACGAGCCGACGCAAGGCATTGTGGGAAGGAGACGAGCTGAGAGGGCTGTTTGAAAGCAAGACGTCGAAAGAAAATGACTGCTTGTACTCAAACTATTCCGTAGATTTACTTTAACTTTGACACAACAAAAGTATCCATTAAACTTTAATAGTTATATCTGACGTTATAAATCCGCAAATTGGCTTGTTTTCGCACGTATGAAGTGTGAAATCGATGTTCAAGCCATTTTTATTTACTTCTTTATTTATTTATTTATTTATTTATTTACTTGGCTGGGGGAGAAAAAAAAGAGATCCAAACAGACGTGACGGGCCAAAGTACTACTTTTATTCACATTTCCAAATTATAAAAAAAACAAAAATCAAAATCAAAGCATACGAAGATTTTAACCATCGTACAATCAATGACCGTCCAAGCAAGGTGCTGCTTGACAAAGAAAACTATTTCTTATTTCACTTAACTCAACTTCTGTTTAAAAATGAACCAATTTTTACCACTTACACCTTAGTAAAGTCAGAAAAAAAAAACTAAATCTGTGAGGTACACGGAAAGCGTATACATTTTTATTGTTTCTAAAAGCCCTAATACTAGGAAGCCTAGTAAAAGTTCCATTGATCCATCCGTTTAAGCAATGACCATCTAATGTACAAGAAAGCCATTCATTACTAAAACTGTACAGTACGTTGGTCTGTTTTCGCTAAAGAAAACAAAACGTACAAGGATCAGACTTCGCAATGACAAAAAAATTAAGATAACTTGACCAAATGTGAGGAGAAAAAAGTCTTGAAAACTAATGGAAGACAGTTCTACCTAATACTTTTGGTAGGATTCAAGAACTCTCCACAACCCCCCCCCCCCCCAGTTAGACCTTGATCAAATCCCATAGCTGTAAATCTCTTTAATAGACAATACAAGTCACATAGAGAGTATTTACCATGACAGACAATTTACAGTGAAAGAGAACTTGTATTATTTATCCCATGCTGGACACTAAAGCACAGAAATCGCCGGAAGTGAATAAACGACAGGAACTCGGTGTCTCCTTGGTTTGGACGGCTATATTTGCAGTTAGCTGATGGTTCTGTGGAGATCAGGGCTTCATCAGGAGCTGATGATGATGTGGAGATCAGGGTCGCAGGTACGCTTTTCTCACCAGAGGGACGTCTGATAATTGAAGCGAAGTTTCAGAAGGTATTTCAGATTCACCTGAGCAACGTCGTACACAATATACCTGGAGGAACTGAAGTCAAGGCGAATCACCAAAAACTATATAACAAAAAGTAGACAAAATTTAATTCTCGCCATTTTGTATTGGAAAGAAATGAAGCAAGGTTGCCTATCATTATTTAACCCTCATCACTCTACTGACTTTTAACGTCAGCATTATGACCATGGTCATGTGTTTTCTTCTAAACGTGCTCAAACAAATGCATGTCAATCTTTACCTAGCTCGTTTTAACATATTGCCAGACAACGTGTATATAATCCTGTCACAGGCACACATCGCACAGCGATAAGCTACACAAATGAGAAGGTAAAAAAAACATGCCTTGCATTGACATGCACGGACACGGCTTCACCAATGCATGCATATTTTATCTATTTTCTTTTCTGTAATCGTCTTCAACTTGTAAAAATGATGTAGAAACGTGCATCTGCATTCCATTTGAAACGTTGCGTGTTAATCGGAACATGCCGAGAAAAACCCCCGAATAACCAGACCACTGAGGAAAGGATACTCGTTGTAAAGCAGACTCGTGTCGTCGATGTTCGTGTTGACGCCTTTGCCCAGCGGCACGTCCACTCCGTTAAGAGAGACAGTAGCACCAGGATCGGGGGCGGTCCTTCCCAAACCTACGGGATACCAAAATCGGTGACATTTTCATTGTTTACAAATTCTGTGCACCTTGTATTTGAATAACTCCGCCAACGTCTTACCTTTCACACTGTGTTTCCCCTTCGGTAGTTTTGTGATGTGCGAAGCCTTTTTAAGTTCATGCCTTCAATACAGACGCACAATATTCTCATTATAAAAGCTAAACACCACACAGTAATAAAAGCGGAAATGAAAATGACTTACACGTTGCCGAGAGCGACTTCTCCTAACAGGATGAGGCCTACGGGATCCGCTTGGGACGTGTGGCAGTAGTTTGCGCTCTTAGACACCATGTCAGCAAAGTATAGACCTTTACCAAACATATAACCTGTCTATGGAGCACATGGGAAGGAAACAACACGGATAAGGGCCTGGAAGTGGAGGCCGTCGCGAAAACGTTTGTCCTGATTCATTAGCATTAATTTCCTGTGTCGAGTGCATGTGAGAAAGTAGCGTTAGCTTTCATTAACGGGGAAGAACCAAAAGTCCAGGGGGTGGAGCTGGACCTGATCCAGCTCCTCCTATACGCTTAAGCCTAAATAAGATGGAAGAACAAAAGCATACATTTAACCAACCTAAAACACGTCGGCTCAATTCCCCGGACTTCTGGTTCAAATCCATACAGATATGAGGAGTCAGATCAGGACATCGGACCAGGTCTGACTCCACCCCCTGGACTTTTGCTTCTGCGGCAACAGGTAACCGAGTGCATGCATGCGACAAAGCCTTCAGGAAACCAGCTTTATGAAGACTTTCTCTCTCGCTCTTGCGTGCACACACATCTCACTGCACATTTCAGTGCTGATTAACAGAGCTCACCTTTGACTTCCATGTGTCACGGAGTTTGGTGTAAACAGGTTTTTCACTTCTTTTCTCAGTATGTAAAACATGTTGAAATTTTGTCTCTGCTAATCAATATACCAATGCACTGGAGTTCTCCATTAACATTCCTGCTGCTGTTATTCTGTGCATCATGTGCACCTCAGCACTACCGGTCACTGCAAGTAACTGATACGTACCACAGGAGCCTCGGGCGGGGCGATGCGCAGACCCTGAGACATGATGCCAGCGTAGTTGGTTGTGCGTGAGCCGTGCCACAGGAGCTGGCGGTTGGGCAACTCTTTGAAGGAGCGGTAACGCTGGTACTCACCCTCTCTGTCAATCTTAAAGATCTGAATAGACACGATATGTTATCAGGATGCTGTAATGAAGCTCAATGCTGATTGGTGATTCTCAGTTAAAGCTATGGCTTTTTCCCCCACTGGTGTGCTTATGTTATTGTTTGGATTTATTTGGACTTGAAATATCTACAAACTACACAGCTGCGAGTGTTGATCTGAGGGGTCCAAGCACCATTTGCAAAAAGCGTCACACCGGTGCGCAACTCGTGTCGGGCTACATCAGATATCCGGCCATCATCAGAAATCTGTTTAGTAGGAGAACATCTACGTCGAAACTGGAAATTTTATTTAACCCTACCCCAAACGGACGACTACATCCTCTGGTGGTTGGACTCCTACAAAGCTGCAACGTAAATTGATTGTCGTTTCTTTTGTCTCGGCCAAATAAAACTCTCCAACACGCTCAACATCAACTGAAGACCAGGGTCAAACACCGATGCTTAAAGCGCCATAATCATGATTTATTGTACAGGCCAAGCTTTTCATTTCACACCCTCGAGGATGTTTTGCATTTATTATTAGAGCCCGGCGTTTCATTCCCACCACACATGAGGAAGTAAGTCGTATAAACTTTTTTTTTTTTTCCCCCCCATTACTGGACTGTCAGATTGCTATAAACATATAATGTTCATTAGCTACACGATGTTTAGTGTGTACGAAAACCACTTTCCATGTGCATGTTAGAGGAGTCAGATATCAACACTTATAACTCCATTGCTTCACGTTTAGACAAATTGTTGTATTCATTACTGCGCTGCAGCAAACACACTACATTACAACATCAGGGTGTAAACATGTAAACACAACACAACAAACAACCCCTCTTACCTCTTCGACTTCAAGTGTGTAGGTGTTATGCGTAGCAGCGTGCGTGTTCCTCACATACTGTTGAATAATCTGTGCTTCTTCTGATGATTTATCCACCACCTGCACACAAGTCATCAGCATCACTACACGGTACAGCTAGAGAGAGCCCACGCAAAGAAAGGACGCAGACCTCAATCTTAGTTTTGAGTTTCTCGTAGTTGAGGTCGATCGGGTCTTTCTTGTTGTCTTCAGTTCCGCCACGCAGGAGACTGTACGCCACCTCGATGTCCAGCAGGTTGTCCAGCATCTGCACTTTAGCCTGCGTGAGGGAAAATCGGTCATGGTTGCGTTTATTTAGAAATGTTTTCGTCGCAGCGCTGTTAAATTCTCTAATCTGACAGCTTGACGTTTGTTCGTTTTTTACAATCACTTTTCTTTACGTTTCACAAAACAGAAGCTTCCTTTGACTGTGTATTATACAGACACGTCAACTTTGAAATCTGCATTTTCAAACATTTTTTGAAATGAAACAAATCTGCATTTTGAAACAAATCTGCATTAGTTTTTTCAAACATTATTTAATTGGGTTTCAAGCTTACAGTTACGACCATTTTGAGATGTCATGGATCATTATGCAATATGATGATTCCTACCCCATGGTTTTATTCATTTTTTTAATATGTAATATTTTTAACATTTATACCTACATGCCCATATTCCTGCCCTTTTATAGACGAGATATTACAGGAATGCTGGCTCGAGGCTTTAACATTCCCTACGTCTCACCTGTATGTAGTCCAGGTTACTCAGCAGCGGAGGTTTCTTCATGCCGAAGTCGTGTGGTATCAGAGTGTAGAAGCGATTGGACAGGTCCAGAATCACAGCCTCTGAAGCTTCATCAGACACAGCCTGGCGCAGAGACAGACAGTAGGAGATTTTCATTTTTTCATTTCATTTCATTTTCGCCTAAATACTTATGCAGACAGAGCATTTTTGCAACATCGCGATCCCAATGTCGTTTTATAATTTGCTGGCTTGAGCGAAAAAGGTTCACACTGACCTGCTGAACCTCAGTGAGGAGAGAATACGCAGTCTGGATCTGCCTCTTACTCAGTTTCCCCAGAGGCATCTTCTGCAGGTCGATCTGTTTACATAAATACATCATTTACATTCAGACAGGGGCGATACAACACAGCTGATTCTGTAAATCTGTAACTCAGACACACACAGAGAGAGAGAGAGAGAGAGAGAGAGAGAGAGAGAGAGAGAGAGAGAGAGAGAGACACACACACAGAGAGAGAGAGA
>JAQQZR010000020.1:13785586-13808334 GCA_030068235.1 Notoglanidium macrostoma | reverse complement strand
AACCGCTCAACTAAGTAAAGAGAAACAACAGTCCATCATTATCCAGTCTCTTTTAAAGTCATAAAAATAAGGAAAAAACATTGAATTAGAAGGTGTGTGCAAACTTTTGACCGGTAGTGTAAATGAGTAAATAAAAGTCAAAATTAGTACTTTGTTGCGAATTATGGCTTTGAGACGTCTACAGATAATACACACACTTCTTTCTCCAAGCATGATGAGCTGAATTATTGTCAATGAGCTCTATTTCAGTTTCGCCTGACCAGAACATATCGTTCCCAAACAGTTCTGATTTGTCTAAATGTTTTTAGACTCAGCATCTCTGTGCTTCTTTTCTAGCACAGGAGTTTTGCATGATGTTAGGAATGAAGATTATGGAAATGCACTTAATTGCTTATTGCTGTCTTTGGGTAACTGTTGTTCCTGCTGCTTTCAGGTCGTCCTGCAACTCTTTTCGAGTGACCGCTGGCTTCCTTATCAGCTGTCTGAGAGTGTGTTGTGAACTCTTGAATGGTGCACCTGTCCAGGGATGATTAGTTGTGCTTCTATGAACTTTCCACTTAAATTACAGACTAAATCTACTGTAACAATTTGTTTAATAATGTTTTTCCTCAAAAAAAACCCTAGAAGAATCTCTTTCACCTTCATTATGATCACTAAAATGTGCACCATTTATATCTAGGACTTGATTTTTGTTACGTCTACATATACTGTATATCTTTAGGGCTTATGAATACATAGTTTTTTGTTCATGTTTATAAGTATAGAGTCAATAGACAAGTGTATATGTACTCATAGTATAATAAATAAATTACAAAACAAAACAAAAGCGTCCTAATACTCATCGTTACTCATTGAGAAAAACATACAAATGTTGTTTATACCAGTCAATAAAAGCTGAAACACTGATCTCTCGTCTCATATTCATTCTTGATCTCTCACACAAATGTCTCCAGTGCACAGCAAAAACAAATTAATTGGCCTTGTTATTCCAATACTTTTGGAGGGAACTGTAAATCTGTGACCTTTTAACTTTCAGAAGTATTGAAAAGTATTTAAAGCAAAAGTATATACATGTTTTCTTGTGTTAGTGTGTTTGTTGCATGCAAATGGAGGAAATTGTCCTCGAAACCTTTCAACATTTAACCCATATGGCGTTGACATTTAATCTTCCTGTCAGAGGCTGTCTTTATCAGATGGGAAGTTTAATCCAGAATAGTGGGCTTAACAGGGAAGTGCAATTGTGTAACAGGAAATGCAGCAATTACATATAGCAAGACAGTATCATTAACTGAGAGGAATTAGGGGACCCAGTTGATGTTATAAATCCTAAATCTGGATAATGTAAGTACTGCTTTGTGTTCAGGGTTTTAACCAGCCATAGGTATGACATCTTTTAAATTTCAAATGTGTTTTATGGTTTGTTGCAAGGGAAAAGTACGGCATCTTTGTTTTAAAACACTACAAAGTCTACAATTTTTGCAAGTTGATTATCGATAACACTGCGCAACAATGTTTTTGCTTATTGAACACTGTTGGGTGTTTCTTATCGATTTTTGGGTGCTGATCACAAATATCACATCAAAATTTACCCATCATCTACCGTTTCAGAGAAATCGTCAGTTTTGTCATGATTTTTTTTCTTGTATTAACATTTATGTCATTTCGCAGACGCCCTTATCCAGAGCAACTTACATACACCTTATTTTATACATGTGAGCTGGGCCTTGCACAAGGGCCCAGCAGTAGCAGCTTGGCAGTGCTGGGATTTGAGCTCACAACCTTCCAATCACTAGTCCAATGACTTAACCACTGAGCTACCACAGACCCTTTAGCTTTATATTGGTATTGATTGATAAGTGACTGATCAACAGCGGTGTGTGCAGCCTGGGCGTGTCCAGCATGGAATCGTGCCAGGTTGGAAGCTGTTCTGTAGAAGTTGACATCCTGGGCATGCCTGGGCAGGTCTGAACGAGCTTGACGCTGTCTCAGCATGCTATAAAGGTGGCACAGATCCTGCTTATTTGGTTAATATAGATAGTGTGTATGTATGTATAGTATCAGCATAGTAAAGTATAGTATCTGTAGCAATATAATAGTATGTAAGCTTGATGCTATAGACGTTTTGGTGTCAGGCGATATGTCTCGTCAATGTCGTAACAGCCGCGATACGTTCTGCTATATCTGTGGCGAATATACACCTGCGCCTCAGAGACGTTGGATGACTGCTCTTGTGAAGAAAGCTGATCATCCGTATTTCGGCTGCAAAACTGGTGATCAAGACAAGCAAAATCACATTTGCTGTGGGACATGTGCTGTCAGTCTGAGAGCCCGGCTCAGAGGCACTCGAAAGACAATGGCGTTTGCAGTTCCGATGATATGGCGAGAACAGAAAGACCATATGACGGACTGTTACTTCTGTTTGACTAAAGTGTCTGGTTTCTCTGACAAAAACAAGAAGTCAATTGAATATCCTAATCTGCCTTCAGCAATGAGACCACATGACGACAGTCTTCCGATTCCGAAACCACCAGAGGATTGGACCTTAGAGGAACCAGATGAAGAAACTGCAATGCAGGGTACTGACAGTGACGTTGACCCGGATTTTGAACCGCGCTCATCAGGCGATCCACATCTGATAACACAGTCCGAATTGAACGATTTGGTCAGAGATTTGGGTCTGTCAAAAGAAAAAGCCGTGCTGCTGGGATCGAGACTGCAGGAATGGTGTTTGATGTCACCAGATACGAAAATTTCTGTGTTTCTTGGCCGACATCATGATATAACCAAATATCTTGCCCAAGTCGACAATTTCTGTTTCTGGTGTGACATGGAAAGATTGTTCTCGGCCTTGGGTTGTGATCACAACCCGGAAGAGTGGCGTCTCTTCATTGATTGGTCAATGTTAAGCCTGAAAACTGTTCTGCTACACAATGGCAACGTTTATCCTTCAGTACCTGTTGGCTATGCAGCACACATGAAAGAAACGTATGAGAATATGGAGCTGTTGCTGAAGCACGTCCAGTAGACCAGGTACAACTGGAACATCTGTGGAGCTGTTGCTCTGTTACTTTGACTGCAGCTCGGCTATACAAAGTACTGTTGTTTCATCTGTGAATGGGACGGCTGTGCCAAAGAGTCTCGACACTACTCAACACTATTCTCGACAGAACTGGCCACAGTTCTGTATAAAGTTAGTTCCAGGACAGAAAAATGTGGCACATGAATCGCTTGTCGACCCAGCAAAGATATTTTTACCTCCTCTTCACATGAAACTGGGATTCATGAAGAATTTTGTGAAAGCACTGAACAAGGAAGGCGAAGGTTTTCGTTATTTAATACAGATGTTCCCAAGAATAACTGACGTAACTGAAATAGTCTAAAAAATATTTTATAGGGGTGGATGTGTTCAGGTAACAGGATTGAGCGAAGGAACCTATAAAGGATGACTCAAGCACGAGTTGTTAAAAGGATTTCCACACTAATGCAAAAATCATAAGATTTCTGAAATATTTGAATGATTATATTTCAAAGCAGAGATGGGACAGTTAGAAATGCTGGTTTGTGCATGTGCTGTTGCAGTTGCCCGAAATCACGTGTGTGAATTAGCTGAGAGCTGGGAATCCCATTAGTGACAAACTAGCATGGATAAAACCAGATCCCTTCGCGATCAGGGATATCAAACACGAGCACCACAGGACACCAAGCACTGCAGAGTTTAATGCTTTTCCTGCTTGATTACACCTGACTGGCCACAGAGGATGATTATTCAGCTCTTTGAGTTCAGTAAGGGAAAGCTGTGCAATGCTCTCATGTCCTTGGGAAACACTTTCACATCAGGAAGAGTTCCTTCTGTGATTTTATTTTTCTCCAAACACACCTTGTAATAGATTCTTGATGATTTAATTTAGTGCTCGTCTTGTTAGTTTTGCAGAAATTAATGAATAATATTAGATGACATGATTCCAGTCTTCCTTCTCTGTTGTTCTTTAAAGGTGTATAAAGTACAATGCAAATGAAATTTTTTAAACAAAGTCACAATTATGATGCAAATTATAATTTGAGATTTTACTCAAATCCTGCTTCATAAGCCAGGAACACTTTGGGGACATAATGGAGCTCCTGTAACCACCCCAAAGTTGATTATTTTCCTGTAACTGCATGTCTCTTCTTTAGAAATCTTTTGGCATGATGAATAGATATTTTTGTGTTGTAATTAAATTTAAGGTACTACTAGTACTGGTTTTGCCATCCACGCTGGTCCGATTGTAAGAGGATAGTGATGACCACAGCAGTGGGTTTTATACTTTTCATTTTGAATATTCCTATTAAACCCCTTGTATTAAAGATGAAAGTCTACACTTCAATCACATCTTGATGGATTCTTTTCAAATTCATTGTGGTGGTGTGCAGAGGTAAAATAACAAAAATTGTGTCACTGTTCCAATACTTTTGAAGGGAGATAGATAGATAGATAGATAGATAGATAGATAGATAGATAGATAGATAGATAGATAGATAGATAGATCACATTTTTAATTGCATATTTCCTCTCGTTGCATAATGTTTTAAATTTGTATTTCTCGTAACTGACACTTCAATCATGAAACCAGCTCTTAAAGTCACAGCGTCATGTTGACACTTTTCTTTGACGTCAGCCATCGAGGACCTGTAGAGTGCCACAGCTGAGTATGTAATCCTATTTGTGTCTATCTACTTGCCTTCTGTCTCCTCTACTCCCTCGACACCTGTTGCATTTCAGATTGACAAATTATTTCCTTCCTGATCACATGGCATTGTTTTTTTCCTTCACTCCATGTATTCCTTGGCATTGAACATGATTGTTTTTTATTTCATTTGTTCTTCAGGCTGCAGCTAGAAAACATTGTGGATTACCATATAGCATGTAGAATATCAGAGCAAATAATCGATTATGGAAAAGTGCAAATGGATTTACAGCACTTCTGAGCTAAGCAGGAAAATCAATATGGACATGATGGTAAGTAGTTTTATTGTCATTTCTTCTTGATTCTTTAGACTTAAATTTTTTTATTCTATTATGTAGCAAAACCCACTTAAAAACTCCAAAATAACTCTTTACTGTTATGACTTGTATCGACAGTGAAGACTTAATACACTTTCATATTTATCATTATTATTATTATGGTTTTATCATTCAATAATGACCCAGAGGACATCCTATTTTATATGGATATACTTTTCTATGGATGCTCATCAAAAGTCAAAGAAGCAATCAAGAAATTAAAGGCATTCAACTTAATGCTAAGCATGATGTTATCATATATATATATATACTGAAGACTTTGCTGATGTTGCCATTTTCTGAGGTTTCTGGTTGAGTTGATCTAAACACTTGGCTAAGGAATAGTTCATGTGTGCCAGAGATTTGTTTTCAGCTGCTATCTGTCTTAACAAGCTCAGTTCCAAATCTGTCAATCTGGCTCGGATCATCTAATGACATTTCAAATAGCTTCATTCTGTGCTCCGGCTCCACGGATTCTCTCCTCAGAAGGATTCGACTCCTTCATCTCATCCCTGTTTTGAATGAGACTGCAACCCCTTTCAGACCGACTAATTCATATAAGTGGATGTTGTTATGTACTTTTGCTGTTATGGATAATCATTGCACCTGACAAACCTTCTGGCCTTCAACACAACTATCCATCTGATGACTACTGATGACTTGCATAACCTAACATAAGCAAAAGAGATTAATGAATATTATTCAATTCAATTTCGTTGAAAATCAGACACTGTCACAAAGCGCTTTTACACAAACCAGGATGCTAGTTCAGATCCATTGATGAACAAGCCAGAAACAATAGTTAGGAGGAAAAAAAATCCCTGACACAGCATGAGGACGAAACCTTGAGAGGAACTCGAATGGAAAGCCGTTCTCTTCTGTGTTACACCGAACGGTAGGATTATAAATTATTGTGGTATACACGTGTAGAAGTGGAAAGACAAACGGTGTTATTTGTGATAAACAGTGAATGTGATAAAAGGCTGTTCAGCATGAGCAGATTGTAGAATAATGGTCCTGGGATGAGCACAGGACAGTCTTTATGATTACAGCAGCAGATCATAGGTGCAAATCTACAGTATCCATGTGAGATTATCCACTGAAGCGAGAGTGAGAATTGGGTGTAATATTTACATGTGCGACCATCCGCAATCTTAAAAGCTTCAGCCCGTCAGTCCTCAGTTGGATCATCTCCTTATTAATTCAATTCAATTCAATTTTATTTGTATAGCACTTTTAATGACAGACCTTGTCACAAAGCAGCTACACAGAAGAATATAAACTTATGAATCTATAAATTTATCTATATGTATCCCTAATGAGCAAGACTGTGGTGACGGTGGAAAGGAGAAACTCCCTGAGATGACAAGAGGAAGAAACCTTGAGAGGAACCAGACTCAAAAGGGAATCCATCCTCATTTGGGTTGGCACTGTATAGAGCGATAATAATTAACACACTTCTGTAACTGTATGCTATATGGTCAAAAAAGTTCAGTTACATAATTCAACATAGTTTTAACATACATTTATTTATTAGGTAATTAGATCTTCAGAAGATGGTTCCGTATAACCTTATACATATAATATTGATAGGAATAGTGGCAGAATCACTATAAGTAAATGTACAGCTTACAGAACTACAAAAAAAAAATAGATATATTTTTGCCTTGTGCTCAGTGACCCTGGGCTAGTCTCCAGATTTACCATGATGAGGAACAAGTTGTGACTGAAGATAAAAAAAAAAATTGAGTGAATTTACCATGGAAATGATAATAAAGGAAAGGTCTCTTTTTTGTCTTTTGCAGGTACATCTGTGTCTTTTACCTGAAAGACAGACAGGATTGTTAAACTTGTGATAACGTTGGGAGGGAACTGCTTCACCGAGTCCCACAACATGCAGAAGATGCAGGTTCCATCCCATCTTGCCCCATCATTGTCTCCGGGCCTGCGGAGAAAGCAGCTGATGTGGAAGAATGCCGTCAAGCACATCATCAGCCAGCATGAGCTAAAGGAGCAGTATGGTGCCGAGCCAGCCCGCAAGATTCACGTCACTGACGTCTACATTGAGGAAATAAACCGACAGATACGCAGCAAGACATCACGTGGTTGCACCAAACGCCGTTCCTCTGTTGTCCGCGTTCATCCAGCCTTCTTCAGAGAGCAAAACTGTCACAACAGCACGCAGGCGGGTATAACTGCCGAGTTTGCCAGCGATGCTGATTTTTTTGTGCGCTGGGGCCATGCTATTCGTGGAGTTTATGTCCCAACTCTGAGACACACCTTCAAATCTCGTGACCTGGAGAAGCTCTACCAGAGGCACTCATCACACACCAGACGTACCTCACTGGTGGTCACCAACATTATAGATGCTGCTGCAAAACTGCACCTGCTGGTCCTGTATCTGGCCCTCGACCCAGATGGAATAGACCCACTACAGGCTTGGCTTACTAGCTTTTTCATGGTGTTTGCACTATTGCTTTGTGTTCTTGTGTTCACCTGCAAGCGTTCCCATTTTCCAGAGTGGCTGCATTATGCTGGCATGGCCAGCTGGCTGTCACAGACTGCCCAGGTGCTGGTCAGGCTTGGGTATGGGCTAGAGAACGACCCGTCCTGGTATGTACTGTTCACCCTGTTTGCCACATACACACTTCTGCCATTACCGCTGCTGTGGGCCATGGGGGCTGGCTCACTAACTTCAACCCTGCACCTTACTGTGGAGACCGTACATCACTTCAATGACGTTGGACTGCTGAGAAAGGTGATGAATAGTTACTATGAATGAAGAGACATAGATGCATTCAAGCATCTTTCCATAAATACCTTTCTACAATGTCTACCTTTGGTGTAGGGCTGCATCTTGGTTTATCACTTATGTTTCCCAGTTTAATAGATAAGTAGCTAGTTGATTTCAAACAAAGCGCATTCGCTAGCTACATTATTTAGCTCGGATCAAGTAGCGTTTCAACTTTAAAAGTTTTTCCGTATATTTTCATTACGCCTGAACATCTTGTTGTAAAAAACTAATGGGGGTTTATCATCAAGAACACCATCAACATACTGGGTAAGAGCTGTTATGTTCACTCACCTAGTGTCTTCTGTGGACAAATATTTCTTGCCTACCCAGTGTTTAATGCTAATAATGAACTCCTAATGCGGAGTTAATGATTAATATGTTTTATTGGGCTACTTGTATTGGAGGAAGATGCTGTAGTTCCTCCTCTTGATATTTTTGCAGAGAACAGTTTGCAGTCTTCTTCACTTTGATTGCTGTCATTAATTGTGATGTACATCATTAAGCTTACATCACATAGTGCTACATGGAAAATCAGAGCATTTTTACATGTACGAGTAAATGACAACAGTTTCAGTCATATACCTGACACCAGTATTGGTACTGCTGCATCCTACTATGGTGTATATGGAACAGTATATGGGACAGTCTTCCGGTTCTCCATACTTCATCTCTATGCTCTTTTCCCACTGCAGATTCTTGCAAAGGCCTTGCTATATATGAGCATGAACACAGCAGGGCTATTCATCCATTATCTGATCGACCGGGCTCAGAGACAGGCGTTCCTTGAGACGCGGCGTTGCATTGAAGGCCACATGAAGCTGGAGATGGAAAACAAAAGACAAGTAAGGAAGCACCTGTGGTATCAGGGGAGTCGTACACCATGCTGTCTGAGTCTGACTGCAGAAGAAAGTTTAATGTTTATGTCTTCAAACAGGAGCGTTTAGTGTTGTCTATACTGCCTCGCTTTGTTGCCTTGGAGATGATTGCTGATATGACCTCCATGGATGATGAACTGCTGCCTCAGCAGTTTCATAAGGTCTACATCCATCAGTACACTGACGTCAGGTATGGAACATCATGGTCATCTCTGGCTGTTATGATCTATTAGGCTAAAACTTTAAAGTAAATCTCATTTAATCCCAGTTTGGATGGAATTCACTGTTAATATATCTTAATGAAAGACATGAATAGTGTGTTACAAAGAAGTGTATTGTAAGTACAAATAGTAATATTGTACTAATATTGTATAGCTTTGTTACCTTGGAGATGATTGCTGATATGACCTCCATGGATGATGAACTGCTGCCTCAGCAGTTTCATAAGGTCAACAGATTTTAACAGCAATTTACAGATTGCTCTTAGGTTGCTAGCTTGCTTGTTCTGGCTAGCATCTATCTAAGTAACTTGACTTAATTTTTGATGTCAGGATAAGATTGAATCTAGCACGACCCTAAGCAGGACAAAAATGAATGAGTGAGTGAATGTGGATAAGATTAGTTTTATTTTTCTCCTCTTTGAGTTTTGAAATGTGGTTTAGGATATCACTAGACTAATTTGTTTGCATTGCTAACTAGCAAAGCCGGGAGAAGATCTTGCTAACTACTGTACCTATGCCATTTTGCTGTGCTAATAGATAATATTATAGATAATTTATTAATGTAGCTTCTGTATGTAACCCACAATCCTTCTTTAAAATGGAAAAAATTCCTTTTTTTTTTTAATTATTTTATTTTATGCTTCTCTCCTCCTGCTAGCATCCTCTTTGCTGATATCAAGGGATTCACCCTGTTGTCCATGACCATGTCTGCACAGGAGTTGGTGTGCACCCTGAATGAGCTCTTTTGCCGTTTTGATCGTCTGGCTGAGGTGTGAGAACTCTGTTTAATAGATTGCCACGTTATTATAGCTCACTGTATTTTTCCAAAGCATCCAGTTTGTATGAACGTGTCTGTGTCTAGAATTTGTCTGTTTGTCTGTGTACATAAGAACACCACTGTGTACATGTTTGTGCGTCTGTGTACATAGGAACACCACTGCATGAGGATAAAGATCCTGGGTGACTGTTATTATTGTGTATCTGGAGTCCCGGAGCCGCAGAGAGCTCATGCTCGGTGCTGTGTAGAGATGGGTCTGTCTATGATCATCACCATACGGTGCATGACTCTTGATCTTACTGCTCCCGCTGTTCTTTTTCCTCCATTAAAAACTGTGCTTGTGGCTTAGAAGAGCTCGTTATTTACACTTAACAAGAACTTGCTTCTGTTTCTTTTGTCTTGGTCCTTAGAAACCTGCGAAAGCAGCTGAATCATGACATGGACATGCGGATCGGGATCCATTCTGGCTCGGTTCTGTGTGGGGTTCTGGGCCTGCAGAAGTGGCAGTTTGATGTGTGGTCCTGGGATGTTGGCGTAGCAAACATGCTAGAAGCAGGTGGTATTCCAGGGTGAGCAAAGAAGGAAGAGCACCTTAAGAAAAAGATAGCCTGGCCAAGTGCATACTGAAGATGAATGAATGAAATACATGTTAGCCATAGTCCTTAAAAAGAGCAGATTTAGCTAGCTTTTGATTCTGGATTTCTCTCATCTGTGGTTAGCCGTATCCACATCTCACGCGCCACGCTGGACTGCCTGGAAGGGAGCTACGAAACCGAGGATGGCCGTGGTTATGAACGCAACGAGTTTCTGCGCAAACACGACATCGACACTTTTCTCATCTGCCCGAAGGAAGAGGAAAACGTTGTAGAGGAGGAGCCTTCCAAAATACGCATGACCATTCGCACCTCCAACACAGACAATGTATTTGGCAGCATCAATAATATGAGCTGTGTAAGAATCTCTTGAGCTTAAGAGATCGAACTTGATATCACACCATGACTTTAATGATAAGGTTCTGATGGTTCTAATGATAATATCTAACCTTCGCAGATCTTGGCGTCATTCACCAACGGCTCTCTGAGGCAGCTGCCCAATTCGAGAAACAGGTATTCCAGTGCCAAAGAGATTAATAAACGAATAGAGCATGCCATTGACCTGCGCAGCACTGAGCGTATGCAACAGGAGCACATCATTCCTTCTACACTGGTGTTCAAGGACACACACATTGAGAAGAAGGTATGAAGAAAGTGGCCAAGGTCTGGGGTTTGTCCTAAATGTTGTTTATTTTTCCCTGGGCCAACCTCGTTTAGATTAATAACCACCACCACCACCACCCTTCCTTTTTGGGGGTCAACACACATTTTTTTAAATTATTTACAATTATATTTTTGTGAAAATGTATGAAGTATTGAATTCTAGGTAATAGTGCATTTGTGTGGACGTCCCTCACCCTCCATATGCACCTTTCTCCGTCCACCCATGACAACAAGTAAAAGGGGAAAAAAAAAAAAAAATACAAAAAAAATTTTAAAACCCAAAAGACAAGAAAATATATAACCACAATAATCATAACAATAGTCACAAATTTCTTAATAATAAAAAACAGTGACGATGACTCACATTTAGACTTCCAGTTATTCTTGTATCAGTTATTCGGTAACAGTTATTCTTGTGTTCCAGTTCTCCCAGATGAGAGATGAAACATTTAAGACCAACCTGGTCTGCTCCTTCATCATGCTCGTCTTCCTCATGGCAGTCCAGGCCCTTGTCCCTGCACCCAGGTAAACAGCCCAGACTGAAAAGATGGAACTATGCATTTGGTCAGATTTAAGAGAACATATTACAGTTGTGGTCAGATGTTTACAAACAGTCACCATGGACATGAATGGTACGGCAATACTGGGCTTTCAATGATTTCATTGAACTGTTCTTTTACTGGAGAAGAATGATTGTACAACATTTAGGGTTAGATCAAATCAAATACATCTTTAATTAAAAAAAAACAAAAAACAAGAATCTAGTGAAGAAGACCTGAAATGTCACCTTCAGCTGAGAGGTTTACATTGTCATGGACTGAGAGGCTGCCGTCCAACAAAGAAGTTCCTGCTTCAAAATCAACACCTTCAAGCTCAACTAAAGTTTACAGTTGATAACACGGACAAAGAAAAAGCCTTCTGGAGGAAGGTTTTATGGTCAGATGAGACAAAGATTGAGTTGTTTGGCCACAATGACCAAATGGTCAGAGGAACAGTGTACCAGCTGTTAAGCATGGTGGTGGTAGCATCATGCTCTGGGGCTGATTTGCTGGCAAACATTAAGCTTAAAACAAGTCCTAACCTCAACCCTATCGAACATATGTGGACAGATACAGCGAGCCCTGGAGCAGAAAGAGTTAAGGACCTTGCTCAAGTGCCCAACAGTGGTTACTTGGCAGTGCTAGGGCATTATCCCACAATTGTCTCATCAGTAACCTACAACCTTTAGCTAATGAGTCACCATGTGTATATTACGACTTGTATTTAAGAATTCTATTCTTAATATTTTAATCTGTGACTCACCGTTATTGCACTTTTAGGAATGACCACTGATTTGCTGCTGTAGATTCCAGTGAACGTGCCATATTGGTGTAATCAGATCATAGCACAGACTTTGACATTGATCACGGTTTACTGTTCGAGCATCTTAAAGTGTTGTGTCAGAGCCAGAGGATTAGTGGTTAAATGGTTTACCTTGCTTTTTCCTCATTAGCTGCCAGTGTAGGTTGTGAGATCCAACAGGGTGACATTTTAGGACAAGGGGTTTTCTTTCTGTCTTTTCATTTTTTTTTAATTAAACATAAACTCTACCTCTGTGCCCCTGGAAAACACTGAATTTCGAAACATCAGCAGTGTCAAAATTAGTCCAAATAGCTTATGAATTCTGGTTCAAATAGTTCCTCAACCTCAGCTCCATCATTTCAGTCCACAATTGGTCTCGACTAGGGATATGGTCTAGTTAAAGAAATTTTTTTTTTTAATTCCTTTCATGCAGTTATTATTTTTGTTTGCACCTGCTTGCAGTATCTTCTAATGCATTCAATTCTAGTTCTATTTTGTGATATTTCACGAAAATGTCAACAAAAGTGTAGCCTAATTTAAACCAGCGCAACCCTGACCAGGCAGTTACTAAGGATGAATTATCCATCTATCCATTATCTATACCGCTTAACTATCATGGTTGGGCGGAAGCTTGAGCCAATCCCAGCTGACTTCAGGCAAAAGGTGGCGAACACCCTGGGCAGGTGTAAGAATGAATCAATGAAAGCTTTATAGTAATGAACATGGTCTGGTCTTTGTTTGTCGGTGAGCTTCATATCCGACTGTTAGCTTGCACTTGAATGAAATAAAAATTTCTCAATTTCTGATTGTTGTGCATCCGACAGTATCCAGTATTAGTAATGTTCCTTTTTTCTGCAGGCCATATCCCATCATTGTCCAGTTCTCTGTGGTGCTGCTGGGATATCTGCTGTTGCTGGTGATGGCACTGGCTGAGGAGTTCAAACACTTCCCCGCTGCACTTCAACGATTGTGCTGTTGGATTCATGAAAACAACTTTCTGCGCTCTCTGCTCACCGTTACTGCCATAGCCTTGAACTTCGGCATGGCTTCTGCTGACATGGTAAGGCCCAGCACCACCTATCACAAGCTGCAGAGTCTGAAGTGGTTTTCCGGCTAGAAAAAAAACGCTACTGATGATACGGAAGAGTGGCTAAAAGCCTTAGTGTTACTTTTACATTATCTTACTAGCAGATTAAATAACATCAGTGTACACACGTGATCTCATGTAATTTACTACGTGGGTTATTTACACCACCCACTGAGTTTACTTAGATTTTGTTTGGACACCTGAAGAAGTCCGGCACTAACATGTGCAGACTTTTTTTTGGTTTGTTTTTGCTCCAGCACCTGAGACTAAATAACAACCCTACAACTCCTGAGTACTTCACCTGTCTACAGTTTCGCTTTATCGTGAAAGAGTCATGAGTTTGAAATCCCAAATGAGTTAAAGACAAACTAATTAGCTTTACCCTGGGTCTTTCCGAAACAAAAGAACAGTCTAGCTCTCTTTCACTCCGATGACTTGTGTAATGCTGTCAGGGATTGAGTCAGGCGATTAGCATTCAAAGGGTTATTTTAGAGGCGAGACCTTTAAAGTTAACATAATTCATATTTTTCTCCTACTGTAAAATGTGGGGTTCCACAGGGGTCCATTTTAGGTCCTCTCAATCTGTATGTTAACCATAAGCTCTAATTATTTCCAAGCATTACGCATCATTCCGTTGTTATTTTGAAAATATGCGGCTTTACATTTCTTTGAGATATGGCTGCTTCAACAAGTTTTTGGTGTGATGCTACCCAATCACTGGTTTCTGTCTATTCATGTAAATGAAAAATAAAAGTTTGTGTTTAATATGTAAAATTACAGCTCTGTAACTCTGACTGTTACAAAGTGCTGACACCGGAGGCTCCTTCCATAAATGTTAAATAGACATCTCCACATATCTGTTTTTGATGAGCATGCATTATTCATGTTCCTGTGTACTTTGTAAATACAGAAATGATGACATATTAGAAGGAGTGCATTAATACAGGATAGGCTAAACCTGTGATTAATCTTGTTAGCCAGAATTACTGTCAGAGCTGCAGTTATTTAAAATTAATCAACAAATTATTCTGACTCGTCAAAATGGCAAAATGGCAGAATGTAGCAAACATTAGTTGTGATTGTTTAGGTGTGGTGTAACTTCATGCATGATGTGGAAAGCACTAATGAGACCAGCCGAAGTCCTCAAACTGTCTGCACGTATCCTGAGGTGAGGCTTTTATTACTAAGTAATAACAGTATAATGATATTCATGTACTCAAAATGTTTGTTCACCTATGTCTCACTCGTTCTTCCTCTTCCATGTATAGTTTTTCGTACTGAGTGGTGTTGTCTCCATGGTTACCTGTGCTGTGTTTATAAGACTCAGCTCCCTTTTGAAGCTCACTGTTCTGTTACTGGTAGCGACTGTCTATATTTACTTTGTTGAAGTGGCCTTCCATACTCTTTATGTCCATCAACAAGAGCAGGAGCAACTCTTCAGGTAAAGGTCTATAAGGGACAACATCATAAAAACAGTAGAAAGTGTTATATTGAATTTACTTCATCAGCTCAATCTTATGCGTGTCATCTCCAGATCTCACTACCTGAGAAGAAAAGGCATCTCAGTTCTGTTAATGGCGATGTTTGTGATAGCTGTGTTCTACAACGGGAGACAGGTGCGAGTCTGTACAGCAGAAAGTTTTATCGTAGAATCAATGTTCTTATATTAATACATTTAAAGGTACGATATGTAGTTTTCAACAGTGTTCAAACTAGAATAACTGAATATTATCAAAGCAACCTTGGAAAATTTGTGATATTGCAATATAATGAATCACACAACTTCTAGGCTTAATTTATAATTTTCTGGCCCAGAAACAGCTGCTCAGCAGCACCCTTTTTCCTTACAGCTTACAAGCCATGCAGTATGTAGTTTCAGGAACATTTTGGTATAGACAGAAAATTTTCTCCGAACTCTAATATTCAAAAATAATGATGCTGTTCTAAATTTAAAGGTGCAATATGTGATATTTAACAGTGCTAAATCTAGAATAAGCAAATAATAACAACATAACTTACCCTAAAATCCGTGATTTGTAAAGAAACAAATCTGTCTAGTTTTATGCTTATTTACAACTTTCTGACTCAGAAATTAAAATCAGCTCCTCAGCTCCACTCCTTTTTCATAAACAGCAACTTATGAACATTTTACTGTTGAATGACTATTTCACAGAACTCCAATAAAATGCTTCATAATGATTCTTATCAGTTTAAAGGAGGGAAATGTCATTTCAACAGCGTTAAACCTAACAAGAAATTCAACTAAAGAAATTCAGCTCCACTCCTTTTCCTTAAATGATTTTAATTCAATTGTAATTCATGTTGCAACCAACAGAGGGCTTTAAAAATGACAAACAGTTCCTTTAAATACATTTAGATTATTATTTCCAAGTAACCACTTTGACAATTTGATCTTAATGTTGTCCTGTGTTAGTGGGAGGCCACAGCTAGACTGGACTTCCTGTGGCGTCTACAGGCCCAACAGGAAGTGGAGGACATGAGAGAGCTGAGAGAGCATAACGAGTGTCTGCTGCACAACATCCTGCCTGCACATGTCGCTCGCCATTTTCTGGACAGGAAAAAGAATGATGATGTAAGTGATGGCACTGGGTATCAAGGCAACCATTTAGGGATGGTGATGACAAGCCAGGAACAGATTTTCAGTTAGTACTTAGGACAGCGTTGAAGCTATAACTATAACCGTATAAGAATTATGATGTGTTGTCAAGTGTCAAGTATGTCAAGTTAAATTGATATACAAGATATCATGGAATCGAGATAGAGATGGATGCAAGTGCAGATTTTATTTATTACAAGTGACAACACATGACACAAACCCATGAAACAAGAACAACAACAAATGACAAACACTAGAAACCGAGTGCTGTACAAGACGTGAATAAACTACTAGTGCTGATTAAACATAAACATGGATCAGATGCAAATACACGGCTCAAAAAAATTAAGGGAACAATTAATCATCACAGTATAACACCAAGTCAATTAAACCTCTTGGATCTTGATCTGTCCAGTTAGGAAGCAAAACTGGTTGTGAATTAGTATCACCTGCTTTGGTGCAAATGAAAGCAACAACAGGTGAACAGGAGGGGCAACAGCAAGACAAACCACAAAAAGGGAATGGTTTTGCAGGTGGTGACCACAGACCATTTCTCACTCCTTATCCTTCCTGACAGATTTTTTTCTCTAGCTTTGCATTTTCCTACTGCCCTTATCACGTCTAGGAGTATGAGCCGGAACCTGCAGCCTATTCTGGTTGCACAGGTAGTCCAGATGTTCCAGGATGGCACATCCATACATGCCATCTCAAGAAGGTTTGCTGTGTCTCCCATCACAATATCAAGAGCATGGAGAAAGGGGACACCAGGAGACAGGCCTTTACACGAGGAGAGCTGGACAGTGACACTCTGGGAAGGCATATCCTTGGAGGGTCACACAGACCTCCAAATGCTAGCCAATGGTACTCTGACTGCTGTTAGGTACTGGGATTAAATCCTCAGACCCACTGTTAGACCTTATCCTGGTGCAGTGGGCCCTGGGTTCCTCCTGGTGAAAGACTATCCTGGCTTCATGTGGCCAGAGTGTGTAGGCAGTTCCTGGATTACAAAGGCATTGATGCCAGTGACAGGCCCCCATGTTCCCCAGACCTGAATCCAATCGAGAACCTCTGGGACATTATGCATTGCTGCATCTGACACCTCCAAGTATCGCCACAGAATGTCCAGGAGTTCACTGATGCCCTGCTCCAGGTCTGGGAAGAGATCCCCCAGGACACCATCCGTCATCTCATCAGGAGCATACCTAGAAATTGTTGGGAGTGCATACGGACACGTGGGGGCCATACACACTACTGAGCCACATTATGAGTTATAATAAAATTCACACAAGTTGTCTCAGTCTATGATTTCAGGTTTTTACTATTTTTGGTGTGATTTTGAATCCATCATTGTGTTAATTACAATTATACAATGAATATCAATTAAGATTCTCACCTTGAATATTTCGTTCATCGAGATTATTTAAGAATGCCCTTAATTTTTTTGAACAATGTAGTTTTGTCGTGATCATGTACAGTGGCTGATGGGAGTCATAGGCTACATCCACATTAATACGTTTTAGTTTTAAAACGGCGTTTTAAAATAAAAACATTCTCCATCCAGATGAATGAATGTGGGTGTCCGTGTCATCGTTTCCAAAAGCCTCCGTTTTCCCTCGTCCACACTAAAACCTTTTCAAAATAATATGGTGCCAGATTCTGATGAATTGGGCAAAGCATGACCAAGATGTTGTAAATGAGACAGAATTTTTTCATTGTTGGGCATGACATTAGGTGCTAATCAGTAAGTAGCTGTCATGGGAATCTTGTGTAACATGCCTTTTTTATGTACTGTATGCTCATAAAAGTTGTTTTGTATGATTTCTCTCTGTCTTTCTTCAGGAGTTGTATGCGCAGTCATATGATGAGGTTGGCGTGATGTTTGCCACCATTGCTGGCTTTAATGAGTACTATGAGCAGAAAGAGATTAGACACGAGGGGGTGGAGTGTCTCAAGCTCCTCAACGAGATTATTGCTGACTTTGATGAGGTGAGAAGAATCATATGGAGATGGTGGCTTGTCTGATGAACATTTAACAGGTTTTCGGAGTCCACTGTCTGGTAAAGGAAGTCTAAAACCCCCGCTCTTTCTTCTTCCGTCTGTGGGACAGTTGTTAGAAGAGACATACTTTTTGGATATTGAGAAAATCAAAACCACTGGGAGTTGCTACATGGCAGCATCTGGCTTGTCGCCTGATATAAAGGTTGGTCGTGCTATTAACTTATTTCAAAATACCACATTATTAGCAGGAGATGATCGTTAAACTTGATTTCTTGCTTTTTTCATATGCAGTAACTGACATTAGAAGAATCTGGAGTCAAATTGACAATATGCAAAATCTAACCAGGTATTATGCTATAGATTCTGATTGGTCCATAGGTGTTGATTAATTTTATATATCAACAGCTCTGATAGGAGTTCTGGTTATAAGGCATGACGTGATTGTTGCTATAGTAACACCTAATTCACATTGACTTATTCTGGTCACTACCTATGAAATTTCATGAGATTTTGATATGGTGACATTTTCTGTAAGGAGATTTTTATTTTAACATTTATGAACGTGGACTCCATTGTCTGCACTTTGTAACAGTCAGAGGTAGCATTGTAACAGTTCACACCATTAAATGTAACTATAAATGGATAAAATGTCCTAGGGTGCCAAATAGGTCAGTTAACAAATCAGATCAAGTTATTTGTGCTTTTGTTCTCATTATAAAGTCTCAAAAATCAATTTGCATTACAAGCACATAGACTTGTAGACCCTAGAGTGTGAGGTGAATGACTTGTGCTGATGTGATCTCACGCCGGGAAGCTTCTCTGCACGTTTGCGAATATTTGTACCTTGAGTTCCCTTTCACCAGCCGTGCTTCCTGGTACTGCTATGAGCATCATATGTGATGTGTAAAGATGAATAAGTGAATAACGATCTGGAGCTTTAACGAGATTTTATTGTGTTTAGGAAGTTTAAACCATGTTAACTCTCTGGCACTTCAGAGCCGAGGTGGCAGTGACTGGCATCACCTGAGCGAACTGGTGCTTTTCTCTCTGGCAATGCAAGAGACCTTGAGAGTGATCAACAAACACACCTCCAACAACTTCCAGCTCCGTGTTGGTAAAGGCACAAATCTTACTTCTAGCTTTTGATGTTAATGTAACTAAAGCAAGGACAAAATATTTCTCTACCAAGGAAAAGAAATTAAGAATAAATGAGAATTTTACAGCTCTTTCACCAATACCTTCAGCGTTTCAACCCTAGAAGAAACCTTTATTTGCATTTACATAAAAGCACAATGAGATTCTTCACATATGTTAGTAAGCTGGGGTCAGAGATGATTTGCATCCCTGGAGCAGATAGGGTTAAGGGTCTTGCTCAAGGACCTAACAATGGCAGCATGGCAGGGCTGGAGCTTGAACCCTCAACCTTCTGGGAATTTTTATTCAATGATATCAACCTCACTACGTTGTTGTCATACAGGAATCGCACATGGACCTGTCGTTGCTGGGGTGCTTGGCGCTGCTAAACCACAGTATGATATCTGGGGGATGACAGTAAACCTGGCGAGCCGCATGGACAGCACAGGCATCAGTGGGAGGATCCAGGTCCCTGAGCCCACCAAGAAGATTCTGTCTAACTGGGGATTTGTCCTGGATCTGCGTGGAGAGATCTTCATTAAGGGCGTGAGTGAGCGGCAGGGACGCTTACGCACCTACTTTATCAACAACAGCAGGGCTTACCGGACCATCGACATATCCAAAAAAGGGAGAACGACAGTCGGATGCAGCGTAGGGAGGAACTCGCTGGCTTCGGTGGTGTTTAGTCTCCTCCGGGCCATCCAGAAAGAGAAGCAAAGCAGCACTGCTGGACGATTCTCGATGTCCACGAACAGCATGCAGTGTTAACGTTAAATATGAAAACTGACCTGACCTATGAAATGAGCTGCACTTGTTGCCTTCAAACTCCAAGAGAAATTACACATTTCATATTTCTCAACACGGCATAGTTATAAACAACAATGTTGCCCATTCACTTTATTCACACACAGTTTAACTCATGTTTACATGCCACATCAAAGGTACTAGACTTAATGTCTTTTCATTTATGCTGAATTTATTAATAGATGTATGTAATCACAAGGGGAAATTTCCTTTTAAGTACCCTAATAATCGTTCTGATTAAAATGGAGTTAGGCAATTATGAACATTGTACCTTTCCAAGAGTAAAGTCATAGTTTTAAGCCTTTACTTTACTTTCATTTACATTTACATTTACAGTATTTGCAGACCCCCCTTATCCAGAGTGACTTACATAAGTGCTTTGATGTCCATCAGTAAACACATCCTGATACTGGTTCACTAGGGCCCGGATTAAGAACACCAACAGTCTAAAAACTCCGTTGCCACGTAATACAGTAAGAAAGCATGCAGACAGGTTTTTAAAATGTAAATAAGTGCTAATCCAAGTACTTCTGCAAGAGTTAGGTCTTTAGACGTCGTGTGAAGACACCCAGTGACTCAGATGTTCGGATATGTAGGGGAAGTTCATTCCACTACCTAGGTGCCAAAACCGAGAGAAGTCTAGATGCATGTCTTCCTTTTACCTTGAGAGATGGTGGACCAGTCGAGCAGTGTTGGAGGATCGGCGGGCGCACGGTGCAGTGTGGGGTGTGATAAGTGCTTTGAGGTAGGAGGGAGCTGGTCCATTTTTGGCTTTGTAGGCAAACATCAGTGTTTTGCAGCAGCTACAGGAAGCCAGTGGAGGGAGCGTAGCAATGGGGCGGTGTGGGAGAACTTGGGAAGGTAGAAAACGAATCATGCAGCTTAAATCCCCAAATATAATGTTGATGAACGTTGGGGCAGTTCTAGCACATGTTCTAGCAGTTATAGCATGTGTTGTAGCAGTTGTAGCATGTGAAATTTTATTTTCAATCTGTTGTGATGAGCATTTACTGAATCTCTTTGCCATACTTGAAGCACAGTAGCATCCTAGTTGTAGTTGAATATTTTTTATTCATGCAGTAATATGTGCAGTCAAGGCCAACAGAGTCCTGTGTCAAATTGTGTTCTTAATTTTAGAGAATCTCCATCTCAAGGCCATGATGGTGTACGAATACCTCACACTCATGTAAATGCATGTTGTATACCATTTATTTTTTCATATTGAATTGTATTGCATTATATTTCAAATATTTTGTATGCAACATATTAAAAACAATACAATTTGTAAAACTGATATGGGTGATTACAAGAATAGTAGATGAAAGATTAATTAATCACCAATCTGCATTATGTAAATAACAATATGATGCTGATTCCCTTTATTTTTAGTCTTGCTAGCATGCTAGGTTGAGCTATTCGGTTAAACAAGCAATTCATACTAAAGCCAAACAAATTTTCATAAATTTTTCTCTTACCAGAAAGGTAGCCTAAAAGCCCAGATGTGTAGTGTCTCATGTTTTGTTTCTTCAGCACAAAGGCTAATGTTGCTATTACTTAAGTGGAAGCGTATACATACCAGCTTAGCATCAAGCAACTTGTATGCTGGAGGTTCTCCAGTTTCCTCCCATTTAAAAAAACGTGTGTGTAGATTGGCTAAGCTACAACCTGAATTCCAAAAAAGTTGGGACGTTCTTTAAAGTTGAATAAAATGAAGAGACAAAATTGCTCCCATCATCTAACTCGTTTGGAGTACGGTGGTCAGAATAGCTGTCTTAAGTCAGTCTTTTTCTCATCTTGACGTTCTGATAAAACGAACCGTCTTTAATATTATATTTAGTCTTGGCTCATGCAAATATTGACCCCGTAAGATCCTCTGTCTTTATGAAATCATACATAATCGCATTTACTGTAAACTCTGTGACCAATGACACATTGGCTGAATCCGAAAACAGAGTACTGCTGTACTATATAGTATACAAAAAGCAGTATGTGATCATCTATAAGGTGTCCGAATACTCAGAAGGCATTTAATAGTAGTCAGAACGTACCCTGTTGATCTATTACATCCATCGTTTGCAAATGTACCACACTGCACTACACTACACTATCCCCAAAGTCAGCTGGGGTTCTGAATACATGGAGAAGAAGAATTCCCCTGGGAGAAAGGGCAGACCAAAGCAAGGCCGCTTGATGCAGAGTCTAAGTGACGTCTCTGGGGATGTACAAAAGAAACAGTTTAAACAAAACAAAAACCCAATATTGCAAAACATTAAGCTTTTAATGGTCTCAACAGCAAATCATTGGTCAGGAAAATGAGCAAGAATGAAACAAATAGATACAGTAAATCGGTGTGGGATAGCTTTTCCCTTGATTTCCTTTAAATGTTGAAGTCTTGTGGGTAAACCTGCAGAAAGAACCTTACAGAAAGAAGAGTCCATGTTGTTCCACTCGATGTTAAAGTCTTCAAACTGAAGATATTTTGGAACATTTTGAACCCCCAGACAAGTTAGTTTCAATTTAAATTTTCAATCTTTTTTCATGATTTTCTCTTTGTGTACCAGAAGACTACACTACCAGTCAAAAGTTTGCACACACCTACTCTTTTTCATAGGTTTTCTTTCTTTTTTTTTGCTTTCTACGTTGTAAAACATTACTGTATACATCAAAACTATGAAGCAACACGTATGGCATATACTGAATTATGTGGTAAACAAAAAAAAACAAAATATATTTCATATTTCAGATTCTTCAAAGTAGCCAACATTTACCGTGATGATACAATCGGCATTATCTTAACCAGCT
>JAQQZR010000020.1:13765495-13785486 GCA_030068235.1 Notoglanidium macrostoma | reverse complement strand
ATTAATGTAACGTGGCCTAGGGTTCATTTTGAGGGCATAACAAAAGAATAAGGTTTTAGCAAAAGTTGGACATTGTGTGACGGCAATAGGGCTGGCGTCACCTCCTCCAGTACCGAGCAGCTTTACTGTCTGTGGCTGTACTGACGAGTCACTTCACCTGAGTGTGGTTTGTTGTTGTCGGTAACCATGGAAACGGAGTGGGATTTCAGTGGTGTGTGTACTCTCATATCCATTAAGTGGAATGGATTCATTCGCGAAGCAATAGAAACATCGCTGGGTGAAATAAGCTATAACGGTGGCGACGCCCAAAATATTTTGACCTCTCAAAATATTTGGTCCATAATTTCTGGTGAGCCTTAAGACCAGTGAAATCCCCATCAGTCGGCGGTGGCATCTTTATTAGCTATTGATTCGCATGTTATGCACTCAGCCTCCAGTGCATCGCGGCCGATACGCAAGCACGGGGATTGTTTTTGTAAATTGTCAGTGAATTTCTTTTCGGCATTTTGCACTGCAGACATCGAGCGCCATGTGCTTGTTGTAACCAAGGAAACCGGTGCTGATAGCAGTGATTTGGTGCTACTTGCAGTGCTGAGCAAATTTTTTTTTTTTAAAGTTAAGACGAACAACCAATGACGGTAGGCTGAGAACGTGCAGGGAGATATCAGAGAGATATCAGAGAGATATCAGAGAGATATCAGGGAGATATTCGAAGCCCAAAACTGCTTCCTCGCTCAGCCCCGCCCCCCTGCTCACTTATCTCTTGGATCCACTAGCGCGAGTGGAAGTGAATAGGCGTGTGGGATAGTAACCAGTTTATGAGAGATGCCCATGACGTCACGAATGTTTAGGCAGCTCAAAATCCCGGCCGGACGCAATTTCCAGGTCTCAAAAAGAGGACATGTCCGGGGAAAAGAGGACGTCTGGTCACCCTAGTTAAGAATGAAATATGCATTGTTGCATGCAAACAATGTGAATAACTAACCAAACCAAAGCACAATCCTAACCAGGCTAGTCAGCTGTCATGCTAGGCTAGCTCTAGCTGAGTTTACGAGTTAACTCTCTACTATATAAAAATAATGTTTCGGTTTCTCTGAAAATCAGAATTTTTGTTTTTGATATTTTAAAAAAAACAAAAAAAAAACAACACTAATTAAGTAGTTACACTGCGCTATGTAGCTTGCAAACCCGTGGACAAACATCTAGCTTGCGTCCTTGTTTATTAAGCTAGCTAACTAACAAACAATAAAAAAAAATAGATATATTTGGTGAAATAACGTCACTTTTGTTGACTGATAATGTCAAAATGACGTCTATGCGGTATGAATCGAATGCAGCGTGAATCAAGTTATTTTTGGACGTTTTGTTATTGTAGGCCTGGATGTCATCCTGGGACTTTCCTGCTGTGAATAAGCCGAACGGAAGCACACGAACGGCGGGCGGACCGCCTTACAGACTGTGCAGCAGCAGCCAAGCTTCGGTGCAGTAGTCAGTCCCGGTAACCGGTGGTGGAGAAGTAATAATGGCAGGTAAGTTTACACCTTTATAGCTGTTTTGTTTTGTTTTTTTTGTTTTTATTAGAAACTTATGAACATTTAAAAAAGGCTTAGCGGCTGCAAAACACGGAGTACGGAGTTATCTTAACAATAACAGTTTCTTTGAGCCTTGTACTGAGCTCTCGGACAATTTAGACCTTTAAATGTCAACAGTTTAGGAGGATTCAAACTTTCCCCGGTTTAACTGGAAAATAAATCAAAAACAGATTTATTTCACGAGCATACTGCACACTCTTCAAATATTAAGCTAACTATTTAAGCGTCTGCAATAGAGATATATTGCTCTTTATTGGAGTAGTAGAGCTTTTTATTCCTGACTTTTTTCCCCCCCAAGAACTGAACACATTGGGTCAAAGTCTCATTCATTCCTTCCTTCATCCCATCCCATCCTAAATAAGCAGTCAGGAGTCTATCCTGGGAATACTGGGCATGAGGTGGGAATATACACCCTGGATGGGACACCAGTCAACAGTACATTGCAGGTCAACACATTCATTTACACCTAATGGGAATTTAAAGAAGCTAAGAGCATGTGTTTGGGAAGTGGGAGGAAACCGGAGAACCGGGGAGAACTTGTAGCCCCTTTCACATACAGAACGTATTAATGTATCAAGGTAAAAACAACACAGGATTGAGAACCAGTATTCTTCTTCCATAAGTAACGAGTGCCACGTATTCTCACCTGACTGTATTTAATGGAATGCTACAGATCTGGAACCTCTGCGAGACGTGTAAAACATGCAGGACCGGATATGACGTATGATTCACGAGTTGGCGAGTCCATATTGTTCTGAAAGCCCAAGCTGAGATGTTAGTTAGTTAGTTAGTTAGTTAGTTAGCAACACGGCTCCAGACAAGCTGCATCACGTCTCCGTTGAGAGATTTCTGTTCCTGCTTTTATTTCGTTCAAGCAACGTCTATTTATAACATTTTGTTTTTTGCAAAAACATTTATGTAGGCGTCAGTAGTCTGGTCAGAATTTCACTACATCCTCATTTACGTCACCGCCAGCGACATCACGCCCGGTCACAGTATTAAATGGTTACAATTCTCACTGGAGTCATGGAAAAAGATTACAGTTAATGTTAGGGGATAGATTAATGTTTGGACTCTGCTCCCGTTCCCACACGACACCATTACAGAATAATAATGGACAATAAACAGGTTTCAGTGTGTGTATGTAAAACTCGCTTTTTTTTGTAACTGAGTTAAAAAAAAAAAAAAAAAAAAATCATGTGACCCATGCGGCGTCTGAGCAAGTAAATGAATTCAGATGCATCGAGATCTTAATGAGATTCTTTTTAACGTGTCTTCTGTGAAAGTTTCAAGTTTCATACATGTTGGGTGAGTAAGGGAGATTTTCTGAAGACGCAAGCATTTTATAGGAATAGAAAATGCGGAAGGAGTAATACACGTGTGATGTGATGAAACCGAGCTAGTTACCACCAGAAGGTTGATTATTTTCCTTTAACAGCACGTTCTGCTTTTGTATATCTTAATATTATATATATATATATATATATATATATATATATAATATTATAAGCTTAATATATATATATTTTATATATAATATTATATTGTTAGTATAAAAACGCTGACGTTTTATTATAATAAATAAGTGCATTAATTTTAAATCTACGATTTGCAGCTAAACGGTCAGAGCAGAATAAAAATAAAAAATAACCGTTCAAGTATTGAAAAAGTACTGTAACGTACCTGAGAGTGTTTCTCTGCAAATGTGTTTCTCTGCACTTCCTGAGTCTGAGAAAAGTTTTCATTTTCTTTTAGGACGGTGCTTTTTAACAGTCTTTCAGCGTTCAACCCTCAGAGTGTTCTCTCTCTCTCTCTCTCTCGCTCTCCTAATTAACAAACATCTCACTGACACAATGCCTTTCACTGTGCCACCTCTCGCATTGTCCGCTTTAGCAGTGAGAAAAAGTGGAAGAGGATGACGGAGGAATCGAGTGATGTTTAAAGCGCCTGTGTGAAACACAGCGCTGGAGAATTTACTGCTCTTTCTCCAGCCGGAGACGTTTTGTTGAGTGTTAGCAGTTGGTCGGTGTAGCAGATTTTAAAGCCTGGTGCTGCCCGTGGACTATTTCTTTACATCTTGGAAAAGTTTGAGCCGTTTGCATGTGCACCTTGGATTTCCGTCGGTCCCTTTACACACCTGCCACCAGATATTTTACAGGTTTGTGAACCTGTTCTGTTCGTTATTTACTGCCTGGATGTTGTCGTGCTAGTGATTTAAGTGTAATAAAAGTCAGGATGCTTGCGCCGACGCCCGCTCTCGAGCCCCATACCACACACAGGCTGGCACTGGATTGCCGGAGCTGGCTGGATCATCGCCAGGCCCGTGGTAAGAGCTTCTTTATCTGCCTCGACACTTTGTTCTCACACACACACACACACACACACACACACACACACACACACACACACACACACACGTGCATGTCTGTCTTACTATCCTTGCAAGGACCATCCATTGACAGCATTAGTAATACAGATAATTAATGCTATGCATAAACCTAGCCTTAACCTCACCAACCAAAACATCTTTGACTCTTTAAGCTTTTTAATTAAACAGTTGCAGTTTTTGTAAAAAGGTAGTTTTCTTTATAAGGACCAGCCAGATGTCCCCGCAAAGTCAAAACTGTCAAATATGCCTATTCTTGTGTGGACATCTGGTCCTCACCAAAATGTTTTTGGCTTTTAGCATTTAAAAAAAAAAAAAAAAAAAAAAAAGAAAAGAGCAGTTTTTGTTTAAAACAAAAAGTTTGGCCTCTACAAGTCATACCGGTCATATTCCTATCCTTGTATGGATATTTGGTCCCCAAAAGGATATAAAAAAACATGCCCCCCCCCACACACACACACACACACGACTGCACCGAACACTACAAGCTGGTCCTTACGTGTCAGTAAAATTGATCAGTTGTTGTATTACAGTGAAATCAGTGCTCTCTGCTGAGCGGAAATGGTCCAAATTCCGCTTATATCCCTGTTGAGGAATTAACACTTTGAGTCGAATGGCTTGGTGTCCGTTCAGTGGCCAAACATATACAGTTGGGGTTCATAAATATTTGGACATTTGACAAAATAGTGTTGTTTTGGTGTCTTTTACGGTGTATTGTATCTGAAATTAAATAATGAATAAATGACATGCATTAGTTATGTTATTGGAAGGTTTTTATAGGAAGTGTGTGTGTGAGAGAGAGAGAGAGAGAGTGCAGTTGAAAACCCACAGGGAGATTGAAGATGAGGAATGACTGATAATAAATGTTGATGCTTCCTGTGAGAGAGAGAGAGAGAGAGAGAGAAGGGGGCAGGAATTGCTCTGAAAGGGGGAGGAGCTTCTGTTTCCCTAACACATGACCCCACCCCCTTTTGCACCCCCCAGAAGCTGATTGGTGCACGGGAGGTGTGCGCTGCCCTGTGGATAATCAGCATTTTTTTCAGTGCTTGGGAGCACAATCAGGGAAAGCCAAGGTCATCATGCCTCGCTCATCATTTCCCTCTGCACGCATCTGAGTGTGTGAGCTCGAGGCTGTTGTTCTCGGTGTGTGCGTGTTGACAGAGGAGAGCTGTGTGTGTGCGCGTGTATGTCTGAGCGTCGCTGTAGCTGCATCACAGTAGCTGCAGGCTAGGACGAGGAAAGAGCATCTTTACGGTCTTCTCTGTCCATGTACGGTAAGGACTGCAGTTCTCTCTTTCTGTGCGCGCGTGTGTGTGTGAAGGGTTAAAATCATATCTGTAGACACAAGGTCATCTCTTGCCGCACACTTTTTTGCTCTCGTGTCCTTCACACACCGACAGCACATCGTTTCCACGAGGGAGATGCAGTGTGCTGCCGATGATGCGCAGCTCTCAAACGGAGCTTCTCTTTTCATCCTGTTAGATGAAATTCCTCTGAGGCAGTAGTCTATTTACACTCTCTGGCTCTGCAGGAAAGCACGCTGAGGAACTTTGCTCTGGACGATGTGATTGGTCACGCTTCAGGCTGACGTACTGCACCGAACGTGGGTCGGTATCGATTTATCCGAGCCTCAGCTGTGTTTCAGTGCTAAACTGACTCAGCAGCCTCGTCGTGCCACACTACGAGTCATGTGACGGATGCCACGACGCGCAACGATTTTGAACGCAGACGTGTCATGATGATTCGTAGCTTGTTACGGTTGCCGGTATGAGGTAGAGGTTCGTGTAAAATTCTGAACAAAGCAATGTCACGGAAGCGTGAGTCTGTTAAACGGCTTTCATGCAGCACAGCATCCATTAAATCCGCTGGTGTGAAATCATAAAAACAAATTGTACGTTCAAATATATTTTCAATATTAAATACAGTTTTATATTTAAGATAAAAGTGCATTTTAGTAAAAAAAGTATATGTATGCAAAATACTCTTTTTTTAGTGTTTACATTGCATAAATAATAAACACAATTTTATTGTGTAATATGATTTTATAATATCATTTGCATAACGTTTTAAAGGGGAAAAAAAAACGTTTGAATGTCCTTTGTCTTATTTGCACATATACATATTTACCAATGCCAAGGACGCCGTGTTTTCAGTATGGTTTGTTTGTCCAACTTTAACCTACCAAACCGAATTCCATGGAACTTTGCGGCAGGGTGTAGCATGGGCCATGGAAGAACCGGATACAATCCGGGGGGACGGATCCGGGAATTCAGTTTCCCTTTTGCTAATGTTATATACAGCATTTGGCCTTGGCGGACGTCTGGGCTCAACAATGATGCACATCTTAAAATCCAGTAGGTGGCAGTAAAGTTCAATAGTGCCAAAACATAGCCAATGTAGAAATACAGTGACTCCAATGGAAACACCTCAACGTATAAACAGTGGTTGCTGTTGTAGATTTTCATATCATAGAAGAGTCTACTAATGTCCTTGATAGAAGTATGCGCTCTGAGTGCCATTCTAGTTTTTATTATTTACCAAAAAAAATTCCTTATTTAATCTTGTCCAGTTCCCACCAATCAGCTCTTCCCCTTGCACACAGCATCTACCAACCTGAGAGAGTGAAGGCTAATCACACACGCTGTCCGAAATATGTGAAGCACATCTTTTCAAACTGCTGCTCATGCTGCGTCACATTGTCGCGTAACACACATTCGGACGAAAACGCTATCTACCCTCTTCTCTATACACGAGCTCATAAACGCACAGGATCGTCTAGTGTCGCTGTGATTGTGGAATTTCTGTATCATCAGCGTACCTTTTAAAAAGGGTAAAAAGTACAGTGTGGTGTTCTTTAATACATAAATAATGTAATCATTGGATGATTGCTGTGGTGTAAGAGCAATAAAACACTACAGGACATGCTGTTATTAGAAAACAGTTGACTTCGGAGTGATCACGGTAACTCCGCTTCATCACATCACCCATGTGCTGGTTATTTTCCTGCAATGGCTCAACACAGCCACTTTACCTCTCTTCTAATATTGGCCCAAGGGGATGCAGACTGGTCTTGTTCAGGATTACTGTTATGGTTATGGTGCTGTATTTAATAAATAACGAATAGTGTCAGTTCTGGTGAGTTGTGTGTAGTTGGAGGATCAACCTGCTACTGCTCGTCTTCACTTTCATGTAAAAATTGCAGAAAATGGACTCAGGATGTCTCTTGTATAACAGCGCTGAAGGGCACCATATAATCCCCACACCTCTCTCTCTCTCTCTCTCTCCTGACGTGACCCAATCACCATAATGTGTTTGGACTGCAGATTCCAACTGCGGGTTTACACGTGGGTGGGTTTGTGTACATGTCTAAACGGGAAAGAAAATGAAACGTGTATGTGTTCGCACACGGATACAGAGAAAGAAAGCTTTGAGGAAATGCTCTGCTTATTACTGTGACAGTGAAGCGTATTAACGTAGTCTCATCTGAAGTGCGATTCGGAATAAGGCAGAAGTGTTAATGTAGGACAGCAGGTGAGCGAGTGGGAGGGTATTTAAAAAAACCACACACGCATTGCTTGCTTTCTCACCGTAATCAAGCTCTCATTCGCCGTAATCACGCTTCTGTTTCAGACTCTGTCATTTCCAGCCGTTTCAGGAATTAGTTACCCATAGCTCATGCTGAAGACCCTCTCTGAAGTTCAGCGTGAAACCGTTCCTGCAAATGTTCAGTATTGCTTAGTTTATGGAGAAGGATTTCAGCGGATTTTCAATAGTCTGATAGTGTTTGAAACCATCACGGCATCATCACGGTCATCTAGGTGCCATAAGTTCTTGCCGTGTCTCGGTCGGGAGACTGGCAACACTACAAGTTCGACCCTGACCAAACATTGTTCACGTCATCATGGAGGAGTGTCAAGATATTGTCAGCTCCACTACGTACCAAAACACTTCAGTGTCGCAGCTATCAACTGTTTGTTAAAGGTTGCGGTAAAGGTTTTTGTTCATCGGTCAAAAAAGAGTACTTTTTGTGCATTGCAGGACCAAACACAAGACTCGGAGACCCAAGGTTGAGGAAAATGCTTAGTACGCTTTTATTTTTTGTGTTGCGGGAAATGGGAACGGGAGAAGAAGGTGAAGTGCCGGCGCTCAAGGAAGCTTCCGGGGCAGGACTCTGGGCAGCTGCCGGAGCGTTGATCCACACTGAGGCTGTCTTCTTCTTCACTGGAGTCTGAGGGCAGGCCCGAACACGTTCTCAGTGAGAGGATCCGAGGCATGCCTTCCCCGCATCCCATCATCCTCCTCCGACGCCTGGAGGAGGAGAGATTATAACACTGCTCCAGCTGTGCGGAGTGAAGCAGCCCCGCCTCCTTGTAGATTCCCGACGGCTTTCCTCAAGCGGTGGTGCTGAAATGCCGCGGCCTTCTTCGCTCTCTCGCCGTCTGAGCTGTCCGTTCAGCACCATCGCTGTTTTATGGCGGGGAGCACTCGCTGTTAGACATGGAGGGCTGCGGCTCCGTCGTCGTCACACCTCATACACGTGCTCACGTGTCCACGATCGGCTCGAGTCTCTGTGATTGACAGGAGAGCGAGAGTATGCCCTTCCCACACAGAGAGCACAGAGAATTTAGCGTTAAAAGGTTTTTTTTTTGTTGTTGTTTTAATAAATAAATAAATAAGCCTCCACAGTTTTAACTTTAACTAGTTTACTAACTAATAGGGAGCTAGACAGTCAATAAAAACTTATGTCTAGCATTAGATTAGCATTACATAAGTTGAGCTAAGTCTGGCTGATATCACATCATTTCATGATGATCCTTTCATAGCGATTAATTTAGGGTTAATTATGCAGTTGCACTGAGAGAAATGCTGATCTATGAGACCGTTTTGGCTCCTGCAGAGTCAGGAATGAGGCAGCGAGTCCGGTTTGCTTCAGCAGCAGTTCACTTAATGAAATTAAACTCCCTTCTACGTAGCTTTCCGTCCCGTCCTCATTTCCTCTCACGCGTCACGTCTCTGATTTTTCTCTCCCTCATCGCTTCAATTCCTGTAGCTCATTACAGCCGGAACTCATCTGCTCTCTCTTTAATGAGCAGAGATTGAAGTTATGCATGAACCCGAGAGAGTGTGCAACACAAGCTAACGTTTCGCGTCTTTAGAACCAGTTTACAGAAAGCACAGATGTTTGTACGACGAGGAAAGAGACGTAACAGCGGTGTAATGGAGAGATTTAACACCCGATGATGGTCCTAGTCAGGATTATAGTGTTGTTTGTTGTTGCTTCTTTTAATGACCTCACGAGGCATGATATGGCTTTTATTTTTCCAAATATTTGATTTATAGCCTTCATTTTTTTTAACTTCCCATTTCCATTACACTTTTTAAATGTTACCACGTCAGCCAAAGATGAAACCCTTTTTTTTGGTGAAATGTTTACTGTTTCAGGCTTTTCAAAATTTGCGTAATAGCTGGATGGAGAACCTCATCCTGACAATTTATTTATCTTTTCAGTTTATCTTATTTTACTGCATCTTAAGCAAAGGCTGAAACATCTGGAGTTTTTCTTGTTCTAGGAAAATAAACAGCAGTGTCACCAACCTGAAGTTACAAATCTTCCAATATTATTTTAAATTACAGCATGTCCTTAAGTGGTTTATTCCTTTTATGTTACAATTTTGCCAATGATTGCCATTGAGTAACGCCAAGTTTTTCCATTATAATGGCAGATGTAAAACCACACACTGATGAAAAGCCCTCCTCTGTTTCTTCTCAATGGGAATTTTATAGACTTTCTGAATCGTGTGCTTGTGATCTTAACGCAAGCCCCCTGGCTTTTCAGGTTAAAAGCTACAATCGGCGCTGGAATGAATTGAAATTGAAACACACACTGGGTTGTACTCATTCAGGCAATAAAGGCGTCCCAGTGATCGATTTTATTGGCGCACATCTGCAGGGGTTATTCGTCACAAAGCTAAAAGCGTGTAATCAGTGTTCTGCTCACTCACAGGTTTCTCGTTATCATACAGGAAATACAGAAATCCATTTCAGCACTGTAAGCTAAATGAAAGTGTGTCCGAGGATGTATCTGGATTTATACCTCAGTATTCGTTATACGACAAAAGCAATGAAAGCCTGTGACACTACATTAGACTGCATTGCCTTTTCGCATTACTGTCAAGACAGTAATATAGTATTCGGACAGGACAGGATTTCCAGACGCACGTTTAGGTAATGCTGCTGGAGAACGTCTGTAGTAATCACAGTGGGTTATATATCACACAGATGGGAATGTGCTAACAGTGTAATTGGAGTTGGCACACGGTGCAGTTCCACACATGCTGCATACAGCTTGCACAAATAATGTGGACAAAAATATGTAGAACATGATAAATACAATGGTTTAAGCCCTGACCTTAGCGCAAGGGCATTTCACAGCTAAGGAAGCCTGTTTGGAAAACCGCCTTCTGGTCCGGAACAGAGGCTGACAGGTTTTTGGGACTCATGTGGATAACGGGATTCACTTTCACTTGACTGGGACGGGACTGGGAACAAAAAAAAAGTCAACCGGAGCAGGTGGGACAGGAATCATAATAACAGTAGGACAGTTTTTTATATATAAATATGCAATTCTAATATGAATAAAAAAGCACAACACCGAACAGGATGAGGCAGGAGTCACTCTTCTGGAATGGGATGGGACAGGAATGTTTTGTGGGAGTGAGATTGGACAGGAGTGAAAATCCAAATAGTTAACCCAATAGTTAAAAAAGGCTTGTTTGTGTTTGGATGGGCCTCTTGTCAAACATTTTATAGACCATCCCTAACACCCTTTCACTCCGCCCTCTTTTCAGTCTGAAATCGGCAAGCACCCAGCGCAGCCAGATAACTCTCCTGTAAGGATTAAATAGAAAAAACATCGAAACTTGGCGCTCGTTAGAGCTTATAACAAAGGAACATAGAAAAGGAGAGTGACCGCACTTCTCGGAAATCCTCATGAGCCGAGTATGCATGTTAGTAGTGTTCTAACTTGGCAGAAGAATGTCCGAATGTGCTTAGATGATGTCATGTCCTAACTGCTAACTGTTAATCGAAATGCTGTAGGTTTTCGGCTCGGCGTTTTGTGTCGCATGTGCAGGAATGGTGGCTTAAGGAGAGACCTAATCTTCCAAATGCATTTTTAATACGAGCGGATTATTTCGATCTTTTGTAAAGCACTTGCCGTCGGGTTTGTCGCACTTGGTCATAAGTAGGTCACATGACCATGACATGCATGCTGGCTGTACATTTGGGTTTATTATTTATCATCAGCTATGGATTAAAACATGTCGCAGTTACGGCCGTGACTCTGCTCAGATTCGGTGGATCAGAGCAGTATCAGGAACGAGCAGGTCCTCTGAGCATTTACATAATCATCATTTCAGAGAAAAAGGATGAACGTCATTGGTTTGTGTCTGATTCTGAGCATTGCAGGGGAATAAACAGGCAGAGCAGGCTTGCGTGAAGACGGCGTGTGTCTTGTGTGGAGTACGTGCAGTGTGTGACGTGTGGTTAAGCCGAGAGATGCATTTTCAACCAAACCACAGTTTTAATCCTCTTCTTCACTATGCAAGCGAACAGCGTGTCCACCGTGTACTACGTGTATACAGTGTAAAGATCTCTTAGCTGTCCTGTTTTATGAGCTCTTTTGCATCTCTGAATTTATTTCTGTTTGTCTTTAATTTTGTCGCTGTTGACGGAACAGAGCTCCGAGTGGTGCTACACGTGACAAGCGAACTGCATGTTAGCTAATTTCTGGGAAAAGATAATATTACGTTTGGTTGTGAAGGCTTATAATTGTGGTGAATCGACTATTAAACAAGCCTGAGTTCGGATGTTTGTGTAACATGTCTACAGAGATAGAAACCGCGCCGGTCATTGATTGGTCAACGGCAGTGGTCACAGAAGCACAGATTTCTGTCTCTCTGTGGAGTGATGTGGATGAATTTTCACCCTCAGGATGACATGTCGCAGTTCATACATATTATAAAAGTTCATGAAATGGAACACATTTCTCACCTGAGATCTGGAAAAAAATCCACTATGAAATTATGCCAAATGCGTGTTTGTTAAAGTAGACGATCCATATCCTCGCTATTGTTGCTATGTTATGTTATATGTTGCTAAAGTATTGGCACCCTCATTTTCATTTGGGTTGCCGTTACTGCAGGTCACCATGTAACGTGAGACAAGATGAAGACACGAGCATTTTAACGTGAAATAAACTCTATCAAAAATGTAACTTATTCCAAAGACCCTGAATTTCCAGTATTATTGTACGATTTATTGGGTGGTTATATAGCAGCTACTGGATTTTTTGAGCTGTTACCAGAGGACCAACACTAATTTTAGCAGTCTGAGAAATACCCTCCCTCTCTCTCTCTCTCTCTCTCTCTCTCTCTCTCTCTCTCTCTCTCTCTCTCTCGTCTCTGATTAATTCCTCTCACATCATCCCGTTTTCTCTCTACAGGTGGTTTGGTGTAGCATAACACCCACAGATACACAGCCATCCTGAATCTGTCCTCATTATTAGCCAGATTGGAGATGAACTTACTGCACATACACGACTGTATTAGTCATAGGACACCCCTGTGCCCAGCAACACACACACACACACACACACACACACACACACACACACACACACACACACACACACACACACAGTCTGTCTCGCTGTCCCTGTCTCTCTTCTCATGTCTGTTTTTCTTTCTTGCTCTAAGTGAGTAGTAGAGCAGCAGGAGAATAAATGTAATGGTAAAATCTTTGAATAAAAGCTACTAGGGACAATTTCAGTAAATTTGAGTTGATTAAGGAATTAATAGAATAAGCTTTTTTAAATGCTTTAGTAAGCTCAAAGTAAACTGGATGAATACTGATGTGTGCTGTCCTGAATCTATTGTGTTCACAAGCTAGTAATCAGGTCATGATGTAAAGAGACACAGCTGGAACAGTATTGTCATTGGCCTCTTTACTTTCTACTGTGAATGATGTGATGTCTGATCTGGGTGAGTTTGCATACATTTATATCACTGGGTTGCAAATGCAATACTACACACTTACCCAATTCAGAACAGAAATCTGTTTCATCCGTCCACTCTCATGTCCATCAGTCCTTCTGTTCGTCTATCCCTTCATCCACTTTCATTCACCCATTCATCCATCCATCCACTCCCTTATCCATCTATTCATCCATCCATCCACTCCCTTATCCATTTATCCATCTATTCATCCATCCATCCACTCCCTTATCCATTTATCCATCCATCTGTCCATCTCTGCTCTCACTCATCCATTTATCCATCCATTCATTCATTGATCCATTCAGCCATCCATCCACCCATTCATCTTTCCATCCATCCATTCTTTCATCCATCCATCTGTCCATCCCCTCGGTCACTCATACTTTTATCTATTCATTCCCTTATTCATACATTGATCCATCCATTCACTCATCAGTCTGTTCACCCCTCCATTCCTCAGTCCATCTTTCCATCAGTTCATCTATCCACTCATTGATCTCTCTATAGATCCATCCATCCATCCATAAAGTCACCCACCCATCCATCCATCTATTCATCCATCCACTTACTCATACATTTATCCGTACACTCATTCATCTATCCATTCACCCATCCATCTATGCTTTCACTCATACGTTTCCATTCACGTGCCCATTTATCTACTCATCCATCCATCCGTCCATGTAATACGATGGTAATACTACATTTATCTAATCAAATTAATTGATTAGATGCAAAAATTAATGATTTTTGCAGTTCTGAACAGAAATCTGTTTAATCCATCTATCCATCCATATCTCTCCACTCATCCACCCATCCATCAGTCAGGAAGATATTTATCCTGGGAAGACAGCACAGTGTAGTGATTATCCTGGATGGGAGGAACTGTGTTCACATGTTAAAATACAGCTGATCTTATTGAGAATTAATATTCCAGTTAAAGCTGGTGCAAGACGTGTTTGGAAAAAGGCATCCATCATCCCTCACTTATCAAGTACAGGTGAGAAGAAATGTACATGTTGGTCTTGTTTCGTTTCTTGGTCCTTTGGCGGTTTTAAACTAGTGATTTGTACATGCACTTAGAAAATTGTGCTTAGAATCTGTCATAAGTTCTGCAGTTTCTCTGACTTTGTCGTGACCAGATCTGTGAGTGCATTTGGCGAAGCTGGTTCTTCATCACGATGCAGTCCCACTCAGGTCATTTTTGAGGCTGGTTGTCACTTTAGCCTGACAGTGGTGCTTTAGCTCCTGGGTCATTATCAGCTTGGAAAAGCATCACACACACACTGCTGTAGACATCACATCCTTCATCCAAAGCAGCCTGGTCTTTAAACTATAAGTACGGCTCTGTTGATGGACGTGAGCTTCCACCCTGCGTGCTCAGTGTCAGAATCAGATTTCATCCGAGTGCATTTTAAGAATTAGATCAAAACAACAGCGTAGCCTAAAGAAGGATTGAAGTTGGAAATGTTCTGAGTGGACTGTGTATAGCTGTTTGCATGTTTTCTTTACCATGGAAAAAGATGACTAGCTGACCACTATTTCATTTACTGGTTGATCATTTATGCAGTTTGGGATGGTACTCAAAGCTCTTTTAAATGACGTGTGAAAAGAGCCCGAAGATGAGCCAGTCCTGCTGCAAAGAATCCAATCAGTTTGTTTCCTAAACACCAAAATCTGCATAATCTCTGAGTAAAGATTTCAGTGATCCTCCAGCTGCTCCTTCTTCCTTCATTGGGAAGACGATTAGCAAGTAATGCATTTTAATTAAGATGGGGTGGGTTGGGGGGGTTAAACCGAGACACCTAATATAAGACCAAATTCTTAAAAGTAATGTAATATAGGATATTTCTATAATAATGAAAATATGAGTGGATTTCAGTCAGTCATGTCGCAGCCTGCAGGAGCCTGGGTAAAGAGAGATAAGCTAGATGGAACAGGAAAGTAGGTGAATGAAGTGGGGTAAGGAGGGGAACATTTTATCCTCGGTATTAAAATAGAACAGCGTATGCAGGCTTTGTGGTGCTCTGCACTGAGCACTTTCTGAAAGACGCTCCCTCAGGGTCTCCCTTAGTGACGTAGAGAGAAGACTGCAAAACCCATTCAGTATTCTCTCTGTTCTTTCTTATTGAATACGCATTGTATATCTCTGAAAGGAGCTGTTGTGGTGATGGTTTCGCTAACATTTTAACATGTAGATGAATCCATGTCTGCTTAGAGCCAGTCTGAGGGGACAAACCTGACTCATCACTGCTGATGGGCATCAGCCAATTGAAGTGGGATGATCTTTCCTGCATATCAGCAGGGATGCGAGAGAAAACCGAGAAGACGACTAGCACGTTTCACAACTTTGCTCAAGGTCATATGTAGGTGAGAGAGGTTAGGTTCGATGTTATTGCCATCTTTAACCTGTTGTATAAAAAGAGGTGCTTTAGATCTGCAAGGTGTAGCTGAAGTAAGTAAGTTTTATTTCTAGAGCACATTTAAAACCTGAAGGACACTCGGAGAGCGCAGACCTCCACCAAGCACAACAGTAGACTCTTCTATGATATGCAAATCTGCAGCCGCAACCCCTTCATATGTCTGGAAATATCTTATTTCTACACTGGCTATGTTTTGTGACTATTTAACTTTAATGCCATCTACTGGATTTTAAAATTTATGGCATCGTTGAGTTCAGACTCCTGCCAAAGCTAAGTGCCGTATCTCACAATGTTAGCTAAATAAACCGAAGTTGTGGAGCCGCGCTGTGATTCGGAGCCGCTCCAAAATGTAGTGAATTCTTCGTCGGCCTATGCTATACCCTTCCACCAAATTCCATGGAAATCGGTTCGGTGGGTTTCACGCAATCCTGCTTACAGTCAAACAAACCGCAGCAAAAACATAACCTCCCTGGTGGAGGTAACAAGAATTGACCAAAACTGATCAAAATTTAGGACTTGATCCATCCATAATAACTTCCCAATGGAAGACTATTTTTGATAACCTTTATCCTTCAGATGAGATTTTGGAACAGCCCAATCGATTAAAACACCAAGGACTTATACTATACTAATACTACAAGGTTGTGATTGAATTTGAATGGGACATAGTGGTTTCCATTTAATTAAAGAAACCTATTAGCCATCCAGCTGATAACATCCCTAATGCACGCTCTGAGACTCTGCAGTGAAAACAGATTATTGGGTTTTAAAAAGTAGATAGACCTATCTTGTTTCCCAATGAAGCATGAACCATAAGGAATAAAATGAACTCTAATCTTTAAGCAAGCCTACCCTAGTGGTAGTAATGGATGAATAGAAGTTTTTGATGTTAACTCGGAGCATCTTGTGGCTGAAGCAGGACCTGAAGATGATGAGAATGTTATGATCTGCGATGTCCGACTCCTTTAACAAGCCTGCTATGAAAGGCTTTAAAATTAGACTGGAAAGGTTCAAAAATCTCATTTCATGTTTCTCTCTCTGAGTAAAGATCAGCGAGAACTGTGTTCTCCAAGGGTCGTTGATATTGGACAGAAATTGCTACGGATTATGAAGGGGTAACACCAGTGCATATTTAAAGGTGACAGGACCAAACCATATGAATGTTGAAGCAAAGTTAATGATCTAATTGTTGACGTGTTTCGCTCATCAGAAAACACCATGAAAGATTTTTATAATATTAATTTTAAAGTCCAGTTGAAAGTAATGCTAAGTAGGCTAATCTTAAGAAGGCTGCAGAGTTTATTTTTTTTAAGTAAAATCATTTTGAAGTCATTAAAATAACTTTTAATAGACATTCCGTGTCAAACAATTGTTTTGTAGCAATGTAATGAGCTTCGCGTCGGGGTCCTTCATCACCACCTCGGGTTTATTTTGCGGTAATGATCGACTCGCTGTGCATTATCCCTTACTTATTCTAGTCCGATTGGTTGAAAAGAATTGCAGCTGTGCTGTTACGCCCGCGTCATTCAGCTGATCAGTGGTTGCTTGGTAACGCCAACCGTCTCCGAGTTGGTTTGAACTGCTAACAATAATTTTCGCGAATATCCCAAAATAAAATAAATGTATAAGCGAAGATCAGAAACAAATGTTCATTATATTATGATGACGGCAATGACAGCAGTGATGATGACCATGATGATGGTACTAATGATTATATATTGTATGATTACTGTAACTGAGCATTACTTATTACTATAACCTGCAGCTAATGTTTTGCGATGTTTGTCTCCGAACCACGATGTGACACTCCCGCTCATGTTAAACCGTCTCTGAACTTTAATACTGACTGTGTAGTAAAATTGGTCCTATTTGGTCATCAGTAGTGCACTGAAGAAAGCTGATTAAAGTCTTCAGGGTTTCTGCATAAATATTTACCTTTAACTGAGATTCAATCAGATTAAATGATTAATATTGATTGTAGACCGCAGAGTTTAATGTCCCCTTTATCCTGCGCCAACTCAAAACAAGGTGCCTCATTCAACTCTTTGCCTTTAAATAGTGCTCAAGGTCTTATTGTGATGCAAACTGTTTTTTTAGCCTCTTGCGCACTACAGATTTTCCCCTGAGGTTTAATGATCACCTGATGTTTTTCCATTCTAATCTCGCTCTCTCTCTTTTTCTCTCTCGCTCTCTCTCGCTCGCTCTTTTTCTCTCTCGCTCTCTTTCTCTCTCTCTCTCTCGCTCTCGCGTGCTTTCTCTCTCTCTTTCTCTCTCTCTCTCTCGCTCTCGCGTGCTTTCTCTCTCTCTCTCTCTCTCTCGCTCTCGCTCTCGCGTGCTTTCTTTCTCTCTCTCGCTTTCTCTCTCTCTCTCTCTCTCTCTCTCTCTCTGTCGCTCTCACAGGGGTGTGTGGTTGTTGCTGTGGGGCTTTCAGGCCCCGGTACAAGAGGCTTGTTGATAACATATTTCCTGAAGATCCAGAGGTGAGATGACCCTGCTTCCTGTTCACCACATCATGTCCATGGTTTTCCGATCCTGTTCTTACCCACCAGGAGAGAAAATCCTCTTAAACGCCCTTTTCCTTTTATTATCATTTAATCAAAGGTCATGTAGACCTTGGCAAGCTATTAGGTTTTTATATGTAACAATATAGCTGTTTTAAAAAAAAATCATCAGGGACACAGTCTGTCTGTAGGTAAATGGTGGTGGGAAATAATTTGAAAAATGTTATTTGAGAAGCTTGCAGAAGAACTTTCCCTAAGCGAGGTGTGCTGCGTCAGTGTATCCATGCGGAGTAATCTTGAGGAAAGGAAGACACGCTTAACAAGGGTTCAAATTTCAACCCCAAAATTGTACTATTACATTACATAGCCTAAATTACATAGACACCGTTGCTGAACTAAAATCCAAATTACAATCTCTTATATGTGCTGTTTGTTATTCAGGTCTTTGAAGTGTTTGAGTACACGTTAACACCTTCTTGTACAAATCAGTGTGAAACGTCACACTAATGTGAGCAAACGCACTAATATAAACTGTTAGCATGCTAATACTGTCCGTTTCATGCTTTCAAGTGAGAGTCTTGTTTGTTTTAGCTAACAGTAGGAAGCTAATCGGACCTGACTGCTCTGACCGGATTGCTGTAAATTACTACTACGGGATTATCAGGACGACGAGAAGTTTAGGGGTCGGATCTTCTGCTGTCATACGAGGTGCTATCCAAAAGTTCTGAGACTGGTCCAGTCGCATGTGAACGGAGCCTGGCACGGACACGGGCAAATCGGCATTGTGCATCAGGATCGTCGGCTCGCCCCGACTCCTGCCCCTCTCGAAGCCTGAACGCCCCTCAGAACACCTCGCCCGGCTCGTTGCGTCACTGCCCATGGCTTTGCTGAAGCATTTCAAGGGTCTCCATTACCGATTTCCTGAGTTTGACACCGATTCTTTTGGTGTTCTGTCTGTGTGTAAAGTCACAAATGCTCACGTGCATGTTGTCACAAACGCATGTAACACAGTTCCAGATGTTTACAGTGCGACATCACACGGAAGTTACTGTTCGCTCCAGCTGCATGAGAACGAACGCGCTGCGCAACAGGAACAGACTCTGAACTCACTGATCACTCCGCTTACTTCCAGGTGCCACGATGTAGGAAATATACGAGTATGACATGTTCGTGTGAAAGTTCTCGCCAAACCCGAACCAACAGCTCTGAATGAATGGATGTGAATTATTATCCCAGGATTGTCATGGCGACGGGAGTCTTTGGCTGTGCTACTTTCAGGTGCCCCGATGGAGAACGTATCCGAGCATGACGTGTCCGTTTGAGATTTCTAGCTAAATCCAGCTTTTCCGCAACTCTGACTGCAAAGTAGCGTGAATTAATATTCCAGGAGTGTCAGGGTGACGCGCAGAGACTCCGAGACATTCCGAATGCATTATTCATCCCTGACGGTCTGCAGTGTAGCTTTAACAAGTGACGTTTTATCCTGGCTTTGAAAGAGCTGATCATTGTTGTCGTTTAATTAAAACCGTTTCCTGCTCCATCATCATTTCTCTGTGATTAATTAGCGTGTGTGTGTTTGTAGGACGGGTTGGTGAAGGCCAACATGGAGAAGCTGACGTTCTACGCTCTGTCTGCTCCAGAGAAGCTGGACCGCATAGGAGCTTACCTGTCCGAGAGACTGTGCCGAGATGTGGCCAGACACCGATACGGGTAGGAGACGGGAATTCAAATTTTTGCTTCCTTTATCCTGAAACACTTTGCTTATTTATCCTCTCTCTCTCTCTTTCCCTCTCCCTCTCTCCCTCTCTCTCTCTCCATTTCTCCCTCGCTCCCTCTCTCCCTCTCCCTCTCCCTCTCTCTCTCTCTCTCTCTCCATCTCCATCTCCATCTCCATCTCCATCTCCCTCGCTCCCTCTCCCTTGCTCCTTCCCTCTCCCTCTCCCTCTCTCTCTCTCTCTCTCCATCTCCATCTCCCTCGCTCCCTCTCCCTTGCTCCTTCCCTCTCCCTCTCCCTCTCTCTCTCTCTCTCTCCA
>JAQQZR010000020.1:13739342-13757350 GCA_030068235.1 Notoglanidium macrostoma | reverse complement strand
CTCCCTCTCTCTCTCTCTTGCACTTTCTCTCTCTCTCTCTCTCTCTCTCTCTCTCTCTCTCTCTCTCTCTCTCTCTCTCTCTCAGTCTCAGCACTCTCACCTGGTTATCCAGCAGCTCCTGGGTCACCTGGACGCTAACAGTAAGACCTCAGCTACGGTGCGTGCTGGGATTGTGGAGGTTCTCCTGGAGGCAGCTGCTATAGCAGCCAGCGGATCTGTGGGTGAGTTTTTCATTGGGAGCGAGGGACGGTTTTTCATTAGCAGTGTGTACATGGAGAGGAAATGATCTTGAACATGTCTTGCACAATCTCGTTCTAGTAGCATTAAATAAATCCGACACTAATTGGAGATCGTGACATTTCTCATTACAGTGCTGTTATTAAACTTCCATTTGAATTCTTGCTATTTGTATTTGTGAAAGCTATTTCTAAGGTTTGATTTGAAATCTAATTTTAAAGTAAAATGAACTCCATAGTATAGCTGAAGCATATTCTCTTATGTTATGCTTGGAATTTCCCCCATTACCGGAGAAACCACCACCTCAACCTGGAAGGTTGGAAAGCTCTCCTGAACCCGAACCCTAAGTTCAACGTGTGTGATGTCAGCATTGCCTCTCACCGTTCACAGTAAATAGAATATCGCTTCCCGCTTTTTTATTCCTTGTTTGTAGAAATAATGTGGAGGATATGTAGAACATTATGAAATACAGCAGGTTAAGCCGTGGCATTAGCAAAAGTTTTGAAAAAGTCACTAAAAAAACCTGTCTGGAAAACCAGACTTCCCGGCCAGAATGCTTGTTTGTGTTTGGATGCGCCACCTGTTAATCCTTTTATAGACACTGTACCAGCCACCTACAGTCCTGAGGAGCTTTGTGAACGCAGGCAGAAATCATTCACATATCAAACCCACCAAACTGCTCGAGAGCTTATCTTAAAAAGAAAAGACTTACATGATGCATCATTAAATGAGTTTATAGTAGTACTTACAGTATTTTAGATCAATCATAATACAGACGTTATTTGGTTAAAGGTCAGCTATGTAGGATTTACAGGGATCTGTTAGCAGAAATGTAATATAATATACATAAGTATGTTTTCATTAGTCTGTAATTACCTGCAACTTCGAATTATTGTGTTTTTATAAGCTTAGGATGAGCCCATTATATGTACATAGGGAGCGGGTCAATAAGTTTGAGAACCCAAATTTTGAAAAATGGAGGATCGTTCTCATTATTTAGCACGAAAAAAGCAAGGGCGTGCGAATGTAAGTAGTTGGAGGTACGCTACGGGAACCTACGGGAATTCGAACGCAGAGGTGACACCCTCACTGGTTTATAACCCAGAGTCTTATTGCTTTCTTTCTTCTCACACCGGAGTGATGTGTGTTTGAGCAGTGAAGATTGAACACGAGGCCTGAGGCTTTATATCTCTTATCATGAAAAGCAGCTGTACGAAAAAGTGTCGGTGCCACTGCTATTTATCATGACGCCTGATGATTCAGTAGATTCAGGAGCCCAGTGTCCCACTGAGACGAGAATAATGAAACCTCAGCGAGACCCGTGCATTAACTCGTAACTCCTTAAACTCCTCGCTTAGTATTAAGTTCTTCAAGTATGTTATCCAGTAGAACCTAATAACCTGAGTGGCGCAACAGAAAAGCGCTTGCCCTATCATCGGAAGATCACCAGTTTGAACTCGGCGATGCTCTAATCCGTCCGTGGCCGGCTCATGTGTATGGCGGATGGCGTTGTCCTCTAAGTGTTTTATGCTTCCCCCTTGGCTTCACATGTGTGGCAGTTCTGAAAGGTGTGATCAGCTGGCTTCACATGCCTCCCTGGTTGGGAGATGAAGAACTGTCTGATGGGTGGGAATCAGGCAAGACTAAATTCGGAAGAAAATCTGGAGCCTCCGATATGAAACTGTCACAGCTTATCCACTAGAGGGAGGCATTTCCATTGATGGGGAAGTACATCCATCCTGCTGAAGTCTTACATTTTTGTCATTTCATTACACAGCTGACATCACATCATATCAGCAAGTAGAACCAATTGAAGGAAACCAGGCATATGTCTGTATAGCAACATGACGTGGAGTTGTGTGCCGGTTATTTTAGGTAGTAGCCGTGGTTCTGTGAATATCTTTGCCACATTTTAACATAAAAACCTTAAACCTACACAAACATTTTGATTTTGCAGTCATTGTGCTACAGTGAGCTGAATATCCGAGCTGTTATTGCATCATCAAATGTACAATCCAGTCATGTTTCAATATGCAAATGAAGTCCAGGACTGGTTTACCAGAACAGGGTGTGTGTGTATGCAGGTTTGGAGTTTGGTGGATTTTTCATCTGGATTTTTTATTGAGGGTAAAAGTGTTTCTTTTTCTCTGCTGAGGAAAGAACATTGAAGCAGAATGAGTTTTAGGCAAATCCACCTAAAGAAGGCTTTAAGATCAACAACAAGCGATTAAAATTGCATGAATCCTGTCTGACCGTTATGTGTATTTCAGGTCCCACTGTTCTGGAGGTGTTTAACACTCTCCTCAGGCATCTGAAGCTCAGTGTGGACTACGAGCTCAGCGGATTTTACGATGCCACCACCACAGGCAACAAAACCGTCAACGAGCATGAAGAGAGGCAGCTCCAAGAAGCTGTCATAAAAACCATAGGTATGTGTGATACACCGGTAACTGAGGGGTTCGGATATTGTGGTAGAAGACAGAATGCCGTTTACTGGTTTAGTCCAACTCGGGCATAACCAGCATGAAAAGTACTCCGTAGATGCAATTTGTGTGTGTTGTGTAACGGAAGGAAATAAATAAATTTGTTTGATTAAATAACATTAATTCTTAATTTTTTTACTTTGCGCCGAAGTAAATGGAGACCATTTCGAGTTCATTAATATGAAATAAAAATCTGTGTATTTTAGTGTATATGTAAACCTGTTTCACAGTATGTTTGACGTAGCTAACATTGAACAAGTGTATGATGTCAGTTAAATGTGATGTGACTGAAAATATTTGACTGAAAATAGTTAAAACATACTTTTTCAGCCGAATAAGGTAAATATTAGAGTTTAAATATGATGGGTGTGCGCTGGGCCTGATAACTCCGGATCGCAATGACCAACACATCTTATATGCTATACGGTCACACAGCCACGTTATAAATGTTGAAAGGGGCTTTTAGCTTTTTGTAGCGTTTAAACGACACCAGTCCTGCGCTGCTGTGGTCTACAGGGCTCGATAGAGAGGTTGGACATTTTAGCCACTTTGGAGCTCTATAATGATGACTTGGACACTGTTACGGAGCTCATTATGTTTCAAAAAACTTTCTCCAGGGTTTTATAAATGTATTTATTTTTACAATGCAGTGAACCTGTAGTGCTTTTTGTTTACATTAAATCTCTGTTCATACAAATTTTTTGTTAGTTTTATACACAAAAATGCACATTGTTATGGATTGTTTATGATTCAGAAATAAGAAAAATGTTCTTCAGTCATTTTTTCTTCGTTCAAAATTTGAATCGGCTGGAATCAAATCATGTAGCCAGTATCGTGAATCAGATGTTTCAGATGAAGGCAGCATTGTAAATCGAATTGTCGTGAGTCAGATCAAGTCATGAAGCCAGTATCTTGAATCGAACTGAATCGTTAAGCATGTAATATGAATTGAATCAAATCGTGAAGCCAGGACTGTGAATCGAACTGAATCACATCATGAAGCCAGAAATGTGAATTGAACTGTGAAGCTAGGATCATGAATCGAATCGACTTGTGATTGGAGTGTATCAATACACCCCTAATTACTGTAATACTTAACTTTATTTAATAAAACTTTAATATTTAGTATTGTTTTGCTGTGATTACAGGTTCCTTTGCCAGCACTCTGCCTACCTACCAGCGCTCTGAAGTGATGCTCTTCATCATGGGGAAGATCCCGATTCCTGGAATACATCTTACACTGCCGCCTACAGGCTCTGGGTGGGTACTGCATCCTCTGAAATATGACTAGAGGAAAATCCAAACATCATTACCTGTATCAGAAGTGTGTAAAACATCAAGATGATGCCTGAACACATAGAGATGATGATTTCTTGTTTAGGTTGTTTGTGTCTTTCATGCTTTATTATATTTAAAAAATATCCAGGTACTTTAGATTTGTTTTCTCTTTCTTAATATCGTTCAGTGAGGATAAAGGATAAAAAGGATAAAACATTAAATCTGAAATTAAAGAAAATCTTCTAGAGTGTTTATAAACAATTGTTAGCATTCAAGTTGAAAATATTTATGTAATATCAATTTATTATTTAAAAAAAAAAAATTATGATCTTGGTGTCCACATTTTATGCAGTTTAGGGCTGTTGCATGATGCAAGAGATAAAAACATCCATCTCGGCATGCAGGATATGACAAAAATATATCACGGTTCTCAAAGGCATGTCTATGATGCATGATGCGTGTTATCAATACAGGAGCGTTGCATTTAATAAACTGTTATAAATTATAATAATAAAATTTTATTATTAATAAACTTTAATTAAATTATTTTTTTTATTTAAATAATAACATTGATAATATATTTTAAAATCATATGAAAAACAGAAAAAAAAATAAATGTTTAACATTTTCAAAATTTAAAGATTATATCATCATCTGCTTCCTGTCAGTTTGTAATTATAATTTTTTTTATGTAGTTAGATACCGAGATAGCACGATATGTGATGACTCGGACAAGAATGTTGAGATGTAATTTATTACAATATCAATGTTATCCTGCTATATCGCCCAGCCCCTTAAAAAAAAAAAAAAAAAAAAGTCGTTCCTTGGTGTGTGGAACAAAATAGATTTTTATTTAATTATTTAAAGTAATTTGTTGAGAGGTTGTAAAGATACAGCATGTAATAGAAATACGTTAATGATTTATGTTACAGTTACAGTCCCTGACGTGACGTGGAGGTGATTTACATGTTACATTTTCCTTAAAACAGTCTTAAGTCTTAAATGCTCCACATCTGGACAAACTCACTGATTTCTGAGAGACCTAAAAGTGAACCAGCTGTGTTTTTCAGGTCTGAGGGTGACCGGATGATTCAGGTCATGCTGCTGAAGTCTCTAAGACAGGTACGACCTCTAGAAGCCGTACGTAAAGTATACCCTAGCGAACGTGTGAAGCTCACGTCCCTCTGCCGTCTAGGTGACGTGCGGATTCCAGAGTACGAACATGCTGACGGCTCTGCCCAGCTCCTTCCTGGACCCGCTCCTGTCCTTCGCGCTGCTGGAGGACGCAAACATCCGCCTGCTCGTCCTCGAAATCCTCGTCAGCCTTATCGATCGCCATGACAACCTCCCGAAGTTCTCCACCATCAGGTTTGTATACGTGACTTTCTTCAATTTAAAAAATGTTCATGTCACTGCGGAACTTTAATTATATTAAATATTAATGTACAAGGCGCATCAACAATACAAGCGCGTGTTGCTTTAGAAATAACGTATCATCTGTCCCTCGGTAGCATCATCTCGGATATTTCCATGCTTAAACTCAAGATGGAGAAGTGTTCCCGTCAGGACAACCTCTTCATGAAGAAGGTACACGCTTAACCTTAACCTCATGACCTTTCTCTGTCTATCAGAACTGTTTATTCTGCTCGCTCAAAATATCTTTTACTTTTACTGCACATTATCTGTGATATGATTTGGCTCAGTAAGCGTGTGTGTGTGTGTGTGTGTGTGTGTGTGTGTGTGTGTGTGTGTGTGTGTGTGTGTGTGTGTGTGTGTTGCAGCATGCCCAGCAGCTCTACAGACACATCTACCTGTCATGTAAGGAGCAGAGCAGCGTGCAGCCGCACTTCGAGATGCTCTACACTCTCCTCGCTCTGATCAGCATGGAGCTCGCTAACGAGGAGGTGGTGGTGGATCTCATTCGCCTCGCTCTGGCCCTGCAGGTGAGACAGCAACAGGGCGGGATCTCTTTAAGTCCTGACGCTGAGAAAGAAAGGATATACAACATTACACAATGAGGTTATGGTTAAATATAAGGTCTGTATGGATGCAGAGATTCAGATAAAAATGAATAATAATAATGAATTCTGTTTTCTTCTAAATCCAAAGCACTGTAGGATCATGAAACCAAATCATGAAAAAGAATACGGATTAATTACCGCGTAATTGTTATAGAGTAATGTACAACATCATTCCTTAAACTTCCTTAAAACGAAGTCTTCTTCCAGTGTAAAACTATATATAATCATGGCACAGATCGTCAGACGCAGGAGTTAAACAGGTGCCATCATATTTATTTCATTATTTGTCATTATAATGCCTATGTGGCCGGAAAAGAAGGGAGCAAAAATGGGAAGGAAGTTTGGCATGCTCTCTCTGCCCTGTCAATCACGGCGACCGTAGCCAGTCATGTATACGGAAGAGGGCGGATAACGCTTTCCTCTGAGTGTGTTCCTCTGCCCTGTGATGCAGCATGAGCAGCAGTTTGAAAAGATGCCGGCTTCATGTGTCCCGGAGGAAGCAGGTGATAAACCTTCCTCCTCTCTGGTTAGTAGTTGCGTATGATTGGCGAGATTAAATTAAGGACAAAAATGGTCAGTTAGGACTCTAACTGTAATATTTAAACAGAAGCTACAGCTAAACCTCTTCACCTTTATCACACTGGATAAGCAGGAATATTTAGTTATTGCCAAGGTGCATAGAATGCTAAAGAGACAACGGATAAACATGTAAAGTTATGTAGCAGTAGTCAAGTACCTGCTGAAAGCTGATTGGATGATGACGGCCATGATGCTTGGGTAATTGATTCATTTTGCAGAATCATTCAAGTGAGAGAAAAGAGAAGCTGATGAGGGAACTGTTTATAGCTGCTGTAACGCAAGTGATAACAGGAGTTTGTTTTTTGGATGTGATGCAACACTTTGACACACTGTCTTTATTCTGCGTGTGTGTGAACGCGATCACAGGACTTGGCTTTAGTCAGCGAGGAGACGTTGCCTGTTTTTAACCGCTGTGCAGTCCACGCTCTCTCCGCTGCTTACCTCAACCTCATCTGCCAGCTCACCACCCTGCCCACCTTCTGCCAGCACATCCACGAGGTCAGTGCCGTTCCTCAGACCACCGACGTCACATCCTGCACACAGCACGGAGACGTGCTCATACACCACTCGTACATCACGACGAGAAATAAAACGTAGAATTTTGTGCTCTGAAAGTCTGTGTAGCTTTCCTAATTTAAGATTTATTCATGTATGTGTGTATTTGTTTGTTTTATTGCAGGTGATCGAGATGAGACAGAAGGAATCCCCGTTTCTTTTGCCAGAAGATGTCTTCATTGAAAATCCAAAGTAAGTCTCTGTCTGTCTGTCTGTCTGTCTGTCTATCTGTCTTTATTTCTCTGCTTGTCTCTCCAGTTCTGTCCTGAGCTCAAGTTACTGTCTGCATGGAAGTAAGCCGAGGAAAGAAAGATCGTAGAAAGTTACTAAAGAAAGACCGAAGGAAAGTAAGAAGGGATGAATAACAAATGGAAGAAAGGATGGAAAGATAGATGGTAGTAAAAAATGCAGGGGTAAGGCAAGAAGGAAAGAGGGAATGAGAGATGGAAGGGAAAAAAAAAGAGAGTTAGAGGAAAAAAGAAAGATGTAATGAAAGCAAAAAAGGAAATAATGGGGGAAGGAAGAATGAAAGAGCGAAATGAAACCCATTCAGTAATCGAGGAGAAAGTAGGAAGGAATGAAAGAAAGAAGGAACGAAAGATGGTAGTAAAGAGCAAAGGAACAAAAAGAAAGAAAGAGGGAAAGTAGGAGCGACATAAAGAGGGAATGAAGGAAAGAGGAATGGAACTTGGATGAAAAGGGATGGATACATGGTAAAATGGAAGGAAAGAGGGAAGAACAGAAAGAAGGAGAGAAGGGAGGACTGGAGCAGAAAGAAGAAGAAAAGGGGAACTTATTTATTTATTTTAATCCAGTGAGAAAGAAGGAAGGAAGGAAGTAGAAAAGCAGAAAATGTCGCATGGACGAAAGAAAGAAAGAAAAAGAAAAATCAAATTCAAAAAAGAAGGCAAGGGCAGTATAAAGAAGAGGAATGGAAGGAAGGAACCACATGCAGCAAAGAGGAGAAAAAAGAAAACTCTAATTTAAAAATAAAAAAGAAAAGAAAAACAATTTGATGAGAAAGAAAGATGGATGACGTATAGCCCTTACATGCTGTATGTGTCTCTTCTTTTTGAAAATTCTGTTTTCTCCATTTATCACTGAAATCTGGGTTTAGTTTTGTGTGTGTGTGTGTGTGTGTGTGTGTGTGTGTGTGTGTGTGTGTGTGTGTGTGTGCCGCACATCGTGTATCAGACTGACCTCGTCCCGCTCACATCAGCCTCGCTGTTGCCCATTACGCTACTGAGGGTCATGAATGGAGGCATTATTTGCTGACCTGCAGTGAGAGCCGTTCGGTCTGCGCTAACTCCTCCGTGCTATTTCGCTGAAGCCGTTGACTCTGGGCTTTGTAACGGCGAAGATGTAACCGTGTTTGTGCCTAAAATAAAAAACACTTGTTTGTGTGGCAGGGTTCCTGAGACGCTGGAGAAGCCAGCAGGAGAAGTGCTGTTCCTGCAGGTCAAGATCGCTGAGGTGCTGGGAGGAAGTGGCTACAACACGGAGAGACTCGCCACACCTTACATCCCTCAGTTCACAGGTACACAGAGATGTACAATACACCTGAGCCGTGCTAACGTGCTAGCGCAGACTGAGGGAGAGTCCGGGCTTCATTATGATGGTGGTGTTTTTTTGTTTTTTTTTCCCTTTTCTCTCAAATTCACTTGAATCGGAAAGGATGCAGGAATGTGGAAAGAAGTTTTCTTCTGATGGCAGCTCATTTTGAACCTTGTGTGAGAATGCGAAAATGATTGTGAGGGAATGCAAAATTATATATATACGAAAGAAAACAGGAAAGAAAGGAAGGAAGGAAATAAACAAAGAAAGCACATTTAGCATGGAGGTGAAAAAGGAGCGCAGAATAAAGAAAAAGACAAAAATCAAAGGGGGAAAATAAAAGGCAATAGAAAGTGGAAGAAAGGAAGGAGAGAAACAAAATCAATTAGGGCGGAGGAGAAAGAAAGAAAGGAATAAAGAAAGAAAGGAAGAAAAATCAATGGGAATAATGGGAAAAAAAGCAATATAAGAAGAAGGAAAGAAAGACAAATGAAAGGGAATAATAAAAGAAAGAAACAATATAAAGAGAAAGAAAGAAGAATGTAAGGAATACAGGAACAAGGAGGGAAAGAAGTGGAAAAGGTAGCATGCAGGAGAAAAAGAGAGAATGAAAGAAAAAGGAAAGAAAATTAAACAATAACAAAAGAAAGAAAGAAAGAAAATATAAAGAGAAATAATGGAAGGAGGGAAGGAAGCATGCAGCATGGACGAGCAGTTCAGTGGGGCGAGCACCGACGCGCGTGTGCTTCCTTCCCTCGCTCGCATCGTTTTGCTTTGTTGTTTCAAGTTCAGGTATCAGAAAGTGTCAAAACGTTTGAGAAAATGCAGTAACTGTTGCTCTGTTCCAGATGAAGACAGGCTGTCGAAGAGAAAAAGTATTGGAGAAACGATCTCTCTGCAGGTGGAGGTCGAGTCCAGGAACAGTCCAGAGAAAGAGGAGGTCAGAAACGCACACGTCGGCTCAGAGTCACACGTTCTCACACAGCCGTGTGCGCACTAATATCACTGTTTTTCCTGCTCCCCAGAGAACACCAGCTGAGGAAATCACATTCGAAGCACTGAAGAACGCCATAGGTGAGTCTCCCCGTTTAGATGGACTTCGCTCGTTCTACAGAACCGTTTTGCTCTTTACATTCTGCCGCAAAACGAAAATCTTCCCAACAGCCAGCGTTTGCGTCATGAGCCGCTGTTAGACCGACTGTTATTTCCCCAACCGCCTGAAATCAATAAGGAATGTTTTTCAAAAGCTGCGCTGCTATAAAGATTAACTTCAGGTGATTTTGTTGTTATCGCTCAGCCAAGCAGGTCGCAGCTTGAGAGAGGAAAAACAACAACACGGAGGACAGAAATACGAGTCTTGTCTTGTTAGTGAGCGAAGAAAAGGAGAGCTATTTCAGTCTGGAAAACCGACTTAATCAGTTATTAATAAAGCACATTTCAGCACTAAACATGGCCAAGACCACACCCACCTTGAACTGAAGTGGGCATTTTAGTGACCTCGCAAATCACCACTCACTGTTGTTGTTTTTTTTTTTTTTTGCTGTAGTGTGTAAGACGGTCACAGTTTGGGGGGAAAAAAAGAAACACGCAAGAGACAAGTTACGAGACAAACAGATCGAATGCCTCTAAGGCATTAAAGAAGGAAGGAAAGAATGATGTAAGGTTTCTTAATCTGAATAGATAAGCTAGGAAGGATTAAAGGTAGACATGAAGGGAAAGGAAGAAAGATGAAAGGAAATTTGAGTGAATGAAGGAAAATAAAAATGAAAGGAAGTAAAGCAAGGGAGGAATGAAAGCAGGAAGGATTTAAGAAAAGAATGAACAGGAAGGAAGGAAGGAAGTAAAGAAGCAGTCGCATATCAGCGTTACTACTGCGCTGAGGATATGGGCTCAGCGATGGACAGAGTAGGCGGGTGCCAATACTTTACCCAAAGCACTATATGGGGTGCAGTCACTTATAGAATGGCTGTAACGGGTCACCACTGAGCAGATGGTGGTGGTTTGTGAGACTTCTGATCATAAAGTGTGTGTAGATCTTGAGCGTGTGTGTGTGTGTGTGTTGTGCAGTGGACAGTGTAGGGATGGAGGAGCAGGAGCGAGAGCGGAGGAGGCAGGTGGTGGAGAAGTTTCAGAAGGCCCCGTTCGAGGAGATCGCCGCGCACTGTGGAGCCAGAGTGAGGATTTTACTCTCATGTGCAGAATCATGTTGAACATGTGCTTCAGGCCACTGCTCACGTGCTTCTGTTTCTCCTCAGGCCACAATGTTACAGAGCAAGCTCAGTCAGATCTTCGAAATCACAATCAGGTGGGCTACAGCTTCATACGGCTTTACACGGGGGCATGCGAAAGCTAGTGATGGGAAAACAGTACTGTGGGGTGAAGTTTCAAGATTATGAACATGCCGGCGTTTGAATTTCTTTACTGAAACTGGTGAAAAGTTTTCACACATGGCTGCTAACATTCCCGCTGCCTGTCGGGGTATAAGATTATAGCAATAAAAGGAAAGAAATGAGAAGGAAAAAGGAAGTAAATCGGCAAGGAAATAAGGAAGAAAAAATGGAACGGGAAAGAAAAAAGGGATAGGAAAGGGACTGATCGAAAAGGGGGAAAGAGGGATGGTAGAAAGAATGAAGGTTGTAAGAAAAGAAAGAAGGAACAAAGGAAGGAAGGAGGCAGGGGAACGTAAGGAGGAACGAGTGACGCAAGGAAGGAAGGAAAGTCCGTTAAGAACAAATGAAGGATGAAAGGAGGAAGGGGGGGAAAAAGGACGCAATGAAGGAAGGAAGGGAGAAAGAAGGAGAGCACAAGGAAGGAAATAAGCAAGGAAAGAAGAAAGATTAATGAAACAAAAAAGGGAGAAAGAAAGGACCTAAAAATAGATAGAAGGAAGGAAAGAACAAAGGAAAGAAAGGCACACAACGGATTACATCTTTAAAGATCCTGAATCTTGTGGTTAAAAAAAAAAAAGTGCACATCGGGTACTGCGTATGTTTTGTGGGTGGAGCTTGCGCCTAGTATGCTCCTGTGGGTTCTAAGTGCGTCTTGGTTCTCTTCTTCTCCCTCCTGCAGGCCTCCTCCCAGTCCATCAGGAACCATCACCGCGAGCTACGGCCAAACGCAGACCCGCTCCGTCCCCATCTACGAGATGACGTTCCCTGACCTGTGTGTGTATTAGCACAGAGTGAAGGGGCAGCTCAGACAACGGGGCACCAATGTGTGTGTGTGTGTGTGTGTGTGTGTGATTACCCAAACATCCGTGTTCTTTATCATGGCAGGCAAACCTCCAGCGTGTCGTCTTTGCACTGTGTCCGACACTGAAGCGACCAAACAGCGAATACGAACTCTTTCGAAACGCATCGTGAAGAGAAAAGCCGTCGAGGCGCCATTACTTTCACTCCCAGCCTCCGCTCGGATTCGTCGTGTCGTCTCCCAAGTTTAAACGTTTGTCTCGTGTCCTGAATTCAGCCAGGATATATCTTTTTTTTAAGCGGAAATGCATGTACTGTCATCCGCTAATGCTAGCTAGTTTCATTTTAGTTATTGTTTTAAGCAGTAGTGTGATCTTATGACGCTATTAGTGGATTCAGTAACGTGTTTTTAGAAAATGCCTTAGCCGGTTTTGTTAAATTAACCATTTTTAACACTTATGTCCTTATTGGTGCTACTTTCCGTTCCATTTTGTTTTGTAATTGAACAGTTCACTGACGTTTTTGTGCGACGATGTTGGAAATCTCAGCCACTTTACTGTATACCGAACATGTTTTCGGAGAAAATTCACACCTTCACGTCAAATATCTTCAAAAATCATGACCGAATCCTTTTCAGTCTAGTGATCTAAATACTAATAATGCATACGTTTCTGAGTTTCTGTAGGTGGCAGATTAGCACATTGCATTATTCAGTGTATACAGGGCTAAAAAATAATTGAATTGCACTGGAAAAATTCCCATCAGCTACATAACAGGCTTTGCGAATGTGATTTTTATTTTATTTTTTTAAAGTTTGCTGTTCATTTTAAAGCGTCCATAAGCAACTTACCTTACGTTTAGCATAGCATACAACAACTTAAGTTCTACCTGGCGATCTCAAAACATGAGATGCGTACATGGGTCTGTAAATATGCGTGTGGATATGAAGAGAAATTTTAGTTTTAGACCGCACTGACTTTTCTAACATTACGCTAGAGTGCATTTAGGTGATGGCGTGCAGGTGGTGCACACCTGTGGAGAACTAACCAGCATGAGATGACCACCATCGCAGGAATTTACAACAAGAACCACGCTTTATGAACTGCTGCAAGCTCCAGGGGACACGATGAAGACACGGGTCTCCGCCTTCGGGTCTCGTCTCGGCTGGGACGTGTCCCAAACGTGCCATTCGAGTCACACGAGTGCATGTTTCAACAAGTAATCAACAATATATATAAAGAACACGGTTGATTAAAAAAAAATTATTTTTTTTTGTTTTGGACGGCGCACATACACGCCGTTATTTTTGTGTCCTGCGTTTGTCAGTGATGGTTGTCTTCAGGCTGTTTTTAAAAAGCTGAAGGGATTCTCTCCTGCGTGGTGGTGACGTGTAAATGTCGATTGGTTAAATAAGTGTAGTTTTATTGTGCGTATGATCGTGCGTATGATGTTTTATTGCCGTGACCGCGTGAGTCCACGCGGTCTTCTGGTGAACATGTTCTCGTTACCGATGTCTCTTATTTTATATATATATATGTCTATTATTTTAAGAACCTTACAAATGAAGCCATGATTGCGAACTTAAAAACACGACAGCGAAGCCAGCGTGGTTGTCGGCTGTCGTTATAGCTATTTTATTTTGTTATTTAGGGGTGGGTCAGAATTGGAAATCTAATCACATAAAACAGCTGCTTAGACTTAAATTGATCAAACTTTAAAATTTTACAGTAGACCGTTAGCCAAAAAGTTAATTCCAGAATAGTAAACAAACATGACTTGCTTGTTTATTATTCTATAATTGTGTATTGTATGTTTGTGATAATTGGATTTGAATTAAATTTTAAATTAATTTGATATTTGCACATGAAGCTTAACAAAATGTGTCAGTGCTTTAATTGGTCAGATCTTAAAACTAAGCACAGTTTAAAATTCTATTTCAACACTAAATGTACATTGTTATAATTGGGTTCGAAATTCAGCTTTTTCAAATCCGATATTTCAAATTCAGATTTGAAGTTTTTACAATGCTACATTTGGGCGTATGCAAATTTAAGTGCTATTGTAAGGAATGAGAAAGGTAGCACTGTAATCCGAATTTAAAAATGTACAAATCTTTTACTAATTCTTTTGCGTTTATTAGAATTTCTGAGCAAAGTTTTATATTTCATATTATATTTAAATATAATTCAAGTTTTGATTTAGATCAAATTGGACTAGGTTTCAAATTCAATTTTAATGTTTTCAGTCAGGTGTAGAAAATTCTATTTCAGTGTTCGCTGGCACCTATTAAATTTCAGAAATTAGTTCTGATTCAAATTTTGAAAACACTACATTATTGGGGTCTTTGTGGCTGAAATGGTAATAATCAAACCTGATGTAGTGTTTTTAAAAAATTTGGAATCTGGATTTGAAGTGGATTGTACCACCAAAATGGCGCAACTAATTGTAGCCATAGAATACGATTTAAAATCGATTAAATTCAACTGTAGAACTTTGCTTACAAATCGTAAGTAAATGCATAAAGATTCATATTTGTAGCTGCACATTTCTCGTTCCGTATTATTCCAACCAGTCAGCTGTCAGGAAAGGACTGGGTTTCCAAGGGATGGATCTGAATTCAATGTATTTATTAGTGTTTCAAAATTTGCATAATGGTACCATAATTGAAATCGAGATCTGAATGAATTCAAATTTTTTTAAATTCAATTCATTTTACATACTTCACAGTGTAATAAAAAAAGTTTGAATTCTGAAATGAGAAAATTGAATTTAAATGCAAAAATTTGAATTCTAAAGCTATTATTTGGAATTTTATAAAATAGAGTTCTGAAATACGTAACTGATCGCTTAAGTGTATATGACTGAGAGATTGAAATTTAAAATATCAATTCAATTCGATTTCTATTACCGTTTATAAATTCTTTAACTTGTAGGCAGAAGCCAAGATGAAAAAGGAGTTCTGTGTTTTCGTCTACTTTTGCCTGTAGGTTACCCGAACGTTACTTTGAAAGCAAAATGAAAAATGTGAATTATTTGCCGGACTAAATGCTTTTTAGAAATTGATTATATCCGTAATTCATTTTGAATTTCAAATGTTCAGTCACACACCCTTGAGTGTGAAATTCAGTTTTAAATTTTACCTGTTTTGTAAAAGACGAAATGCAATTGCAGTTCAGAATTTAGTTTCAGATGGTGTGAAAGAAAAATTTTTAAATAAATTCTTCTTTCTGCATTTAAATAAAATTTTCTAATGGCATGATTCGAACTCCACAGGTTTCAGCAGACAACCCAAAATAAACTGCATTCAGTGGCCTTTTTAATTATTATTATTATTATTATTATTATTATTATTATTATTATTATTATTGCACTGCTATTAACAGTGTTGTTGGTTCTTTTTTTTTTTTTGATGACGTCAAACCTTCACGTTTGCTCACGTCATGGTATTCCTATAAAACTGGGAAGATCAGTAATAAATCTGGAAAATGGATGAAAATATTCATGTCGCGCTGAGACAAAGCAACCCAGGAAAGATGTCTTGCTTGTATGTTGCAGTGTAAATGTTCCAGATGGAAAATGAAGCTCATGTCTGTGTCACGTCTCTGGGCTATAGACTTTTGTTTTTACTTGTCAGTGCTACATCTGGTCAATAAAACATGTTCAGTGATGAGAAGCTGCAGCGATGAGACTTCCGTTATTTCAAATAAAAAGCTGAGGTGGAAAGTCTTTATGCTGATCATCATGAGATCTGAAACTCCATATGTGGAAATAATTTTCTGGCTTTCTTCAAATTGCGTCCACTAAAACCTGCTGCAGGTTTGTTGCTAACCGTGACGCCTCAGGCGGCAGCCATGCAGTCAAATCTCGCTCTTAAATCCAAGGGAATGTATTTGAGTGTGCATTCTTTTATTTCTTTTTTTCTTTCTTTCTTTGATGGCTTCTTTTTCTTTCTTTCTTTCTGTGATCTATCTTTCTTTTTGGGTATCTTCTTTCTTTGATCTTTCGTTATTTGATCTCTTGTTCTTTGTTTGATATTTTTAGTTCTTTCATTCTTGCTTTTTCTTTTTATCTTTTTAAAAAAAAATATTTTCATTCTTTGATTTTGTTCGTTCTTTCATATTTATTCTTTCTCTTTTGCCATTTTCTTTATTTCTACTTTCTTTGATGTCTTTATTCTTTTTTTTCTATCTTTCTTTCCTTTTCACTAATATTTTGGATTCTTTGGGGGTTTTTTTTCCCTTCCTTTTTTGTTTATTACTTTCTTTATTCGATATTTTTCATCTCTTCTTGTTTCTTTCTTTCTTTTTCTTTGCGTCATAAATTATTCCGTATTTAAACACTATTTTAAATATTCAAAAATATTGACAATTCTTTACAATTAAATCCTTTTAAGGGAATGAATTTGAGTGAGCCTTCCCGTCAAAGTGCCGAAAGCATCACTGCAGTGATTCCTTTAAGGAACAGGATCTGAAAATCTTATTGGAAGATCCGGTTAAAATGATGACAGGTAAGTGTTATTGCGTCAAACTACAAACAGCCAATCAGGTTCCAGTATGCAAATGAAGAAAACTATTTTACCAGGAGAAAAGGGTATGGTAGAGTCCTTGGGGTTTCAGTGATTTTATTTTTTTTGTCTGTTCTTTGGTTATTTTTCCTGCAGAGCTGTTTCATCAAGCCATTTATTATTTCATCTAGAAAAAAGTAAATCTGGTCATTAAAAATGGGCATTAAATTCATTGAGAACTTATTTGCTTTAGCATAGAGTTATAATCGATATATGTTTATTTGTGGACCTTATGGTAAAGTGTTGCCAGTGATTTTGCATCGCTGCTTATAACATTGCAGGTTTATTTGATATTTACAGTCATTCATAAATGAACAGGTGCCGAGTGATCAGAAGAGTTGAGTTATAAGAATGTAAAGAAACCTTCCTACTGGAAATTAGAACAACGATCATCATTTTCAGACTTTTTTCCCCCATTAATTTTGTGCTTTAAGATGGAAGCAGATCGAGAGCAGAAAATCTCGCCTCGTATCTCATATCATTGATATTTTCTAAAGTCCTGGTGAGCTACAGAATGCTATGATGAGGGTTAATTATACGCATTATGATGTATTATGATGGGGCTTGTGGGATCTCTTGGACCACGGCTTAGTGAAACCGCCATAGCGTTTGGCGGGAAGGGGTGCGCTCCAGCGGGAGGGGGTTATGCGGTAATTTGTGGTAATCTTTGTGTTTGTGTTCTTCTTCTGCTTGTTCCGTTTGCGCTCCTTGCTGCTCTCCAGCTGACGCCTTTTGAGTGAAAGTAAAGGTGACTCCATGGATGGATCCTCGTGACCTTCCTCATTATCTGTCTAGACGGTCGTGTGCACCTGAACCAGCCGGTGCTTGCGGCTCATGGGCTTCCCCCAACGGAAATGCTCCATGGAGAAAGAAGGTCTCTCTTCACCGCGCTGAGGACTTGTACTAGGCAGCTGTTCGCCAGAGGTGTCAGATGGAGCCAGAGCTGAGAGAGCTGATTTTGGAGCATGTTTTCAGTGTTACTGACCAGCTGCTTCAGCCTGCACTGCTGGATGCACTCCTAGAAAACAGAAATCATTTCTATTTTATTTGGATGACACTTTTATGCACAGCAGTGTGACTAGAAACAACTATATGTAGTATGAGTGTGCGATAACTGGAGAAAGAATCGAGAAAGTTATTACATTCTGCATTTATTACATGGTCTCAGACTGTTGTGTTGTCTTTAATATACTTGCTATAAGCAAATTAAAAGACATCTTTAATCAGTTTCTTCCTCAACAACAAGTTTCTTCTTTGGTGTCACAAACATCAGAATAAGAGCTAAGGGGTGTGGCCTAAAGTCTGGAGGTGGAGCTCAAAACATCTGTATGTGTGTTTGGATTGAACCCAAAATGAAGTACAGATCAATCTTTCTCTCTCGCTTTCTTTGACTTCCTTTTGTAATGTCTTTTAACCCCTACCTTCCTTCCTTCCTTCCTTCCTTCCTTCCTTCCTTCCTTCCTCCCTCCCCCCCTTCCTTCCTTCCTTCCTTCCTTCCTTCCTTCCTTCCTTCCTTCCTTCCTCCCTCACTCCCTTCCTTTCTTTGTCC
>JAQQZR010000020.1:13683602-13698467 GCA_030068235.1 Notoglanidium macrostoma | reverse complement strand
GCTGGGATTGGCTCCAGCTTCCCCGCCACCCAGACGCATAAAGCGCTATAGATAATGGATGGATGGATGGATGAATTCCGAGAATAAATTTGTGTCTCCATGTTCTTCCTTGTTATGAGTTTTACGGCTTGAACCTTGTTGTGAAACTACAATAGTTAAATAGTGACTGGACGCTTTTGCTAATAAAGCACAGCGGTTTACTTCAAATGCATTTTCCGGTTAAGGTTGTGTGTATGACAGGCGCTAAACTAACCGTCAGCATTAATACATGAACGCGACGCTAACGTCCGGTTTTATTTCTCCACCTGAACAGGCGGATAAATTAAGGTGTACTTCATAGCAGCTGTTTTTAAAGAACCGTTGCATGAATATCGGTACGGTAGATGTCTAATCTGAGTGATATTACTTTTTCAACAGGCTATGAGGAAGCCAAAGTGCTGACGGTGTCTGATTTTAACGTTTCCTCTCTTCGTGACGCTCTAATTTTAAACTGTAAGTAACAGAATAGCGTAATTTTCTTTTGAAGGAACACACGCGCACACACACAAAAGTGCAACGCTCTTGATGACAAAAACTAAATGGTAACTAATTAAAAATTCCCCGTTCCACTCAACATATATACGTGACGAAATGTAACGTTTTGCCAGAAACTTTAGATTTTAGTTTTCTAATAAAATGATTTGTCTCCCAAGAGACAAAAATTGCTGTTAGTAGCGTCTTGCTAATATAATACTAGCTATAATATAGGACTAGCATACATGATCACTGAAATTCATCTTATTAAGAGTAAACAGTATAATAAACGTGCACTACAGTAACACTGCTAAACGTGTAGTTGTTCGAGACGTTGTTGTAGCCGTACGGCTAATGGCTCATCTGGTTAGAACTGGTATTGCTAACAATGGCCAATCTGACAAGAGTGTAATCCAGAAATAAATGCCTACAGCTTGTCCTACAGGAAAGACAACTCCCGCAAATCAGCGCTCCATGTTTACTGCATAACAGCGGCTCTACTGAGACAGAGCTCAGAGACAGACTCCCGCTGGGGTCACGTATGCCGGCTAGTTTACTAGCAGTTAGCCAGCCTGCTACATAAGGTTAATGAGATTAGCAACAAATGACTTTTTAGCAAGTGGAAATATCCTGAACATGATCACGTCCCATTCATAATCCTCTTTAGAGTTTGTTAATAAGATAAATATAAGATAATTTACTAAACACTGAAAAATAAAATGCCAATAGGATAAAACTATTTAAGCTTGAAATGAATAACCAGAAATATGTTAATCTTATATATAATATGATACAATAATCGTACATTATATTCGCACAATATTACAACTTTTTTTTTTTTAAATATCATAACTCAAGAGATCTTCAATTGCACAGATTTCTGTGACGCTGCTCTGCGACAATATCTCTCATTAGAAGCACGACACAAATCAATCCGCACTGTGCATCGCGGGTATCGTAATGAAAGTAAAGGGGTGGAGATGCTTCCTAAGCCGTTTTTAGTCGTTTCCTGAGCATTAAAAAACAAATTAGTAATGATTGGCTATAGAAAAGCACTATGAGAAGCATATGAACCAGAATAAGTGCGCACTGCTGCGTCTCCGTGCTGTCTGTTCTGCTGACAGGCTGTTTAATTTAACAAATGTTCTCGTTTAACCACAAGCAGCTGACATGCACGTTTCCATACGCCCCCGAGGAAAGAAGCCCCATTCGTCATCTGCTGACTCACATCCTAGCGAGAAGCTGAACAGTCCCCGGGTCAGGAACACAGAGGACCGTCGCCGCCCTGAGACTCCACTAATCAACACCGAGCTCATCCTGCCTCGTAAAGCTCATCACTCGGAAGCTCACTGTAAGGAGGTGCTGATCACTACAGCATGTCGAACGCTTGAACCTGATTGGTCAGAAGGCCAATTGGGAAATAAATGCAAGTTGAAGCAGAGCGGTTTTAAAATCACTCTTAAGCAATGACGACTGTACATTATCCCATTTATTTCATGGCGAAATACTGAATAAAATCAGTAATGACTTAAAATATTGATTTAAAAATAATACAATGGCATGGCCCATATCATAGCGATGGTCTGCTGTACAGAAATAACAGACCACGGGATGCCATAACTGACCAATCAGAATCAAGGATTCAAATGAGCCGCGTCATAACGTTTTACAACAGTAAGATGGACGACAGGTTCATACTGTATGAATGCGCTCCTTCTAATACGTTATTGTTTCTATGGTAACAGCTCATACACCGGGACGTGAACGGTGGACAATCCACATGGCTGTTACTAAAATATAAAACGTTATTGTTTCTATAGGAGCGGCTCATTCTGGGAGTCCACGTGATCTACATCTAATAATAAACAGGTTTTTAAAAATGTGTTAGTATTAAAATCAGTAAACTTTACACCAGTGCAAAAATACAACATAAATGAACAATTAAAGCAGTGATTATTATTTGTTCGGTGTCCTCTCACTAGCTGTCTCTGTCAGATGGATCAGAAGAATGATGGTGTCAATCAAATAAGCCACACCCCTGAGATCAATGTGGAGGGCTGCGTTTGCGCTGGGTTTTATACGTGAAGGCGGGTGGAATGCAGATACTTTATATATTAAAATAACCCGCATTTGGTCACCACGGTAGAGTGCTTCTGAAACGACAACTTCTCTGAAGTCCGATCGTTTCTCGTCTTCCGAACCGATCGGCTTGCAACTTGGAGACATGGAGGACACGGTGCTGGGAAAATTATTAGTCTTGGTAGTGAGCAAATACAAGAGAAGATATTTCAGTTCTGAGCATAAAGACTAATGTAACCATTGCTGTTAATAACTCTGGATGAATAAGCTAGCTAAGCAGGACTTTACATGTAAAAAAAACAAAAACAAAAAAAAAAACCAAAAAAAAAACACCGAGAGCGAGACGAGAAATACAAGAGACGTTTCAGATCATGTTTGCGTTCATTTTTCAACACTTTCAGTGGTGCTGCCCTTTAAAGAAGAAAGGAAAAAGGGAAGGATGTGTGTATGTGTGTGTGTGTGCGTGTGTGTGTGCATGCAGCAGCTCACCTGGACTTGTGTGGTACTTCCTGTGGCATGACTGTCAAAGAAGGACAGGTCGAGCGGAGGAACACTTCCTCCTGCCGTAACAGCCTGAGGCTTGCTGGCCTGTGGAGACACAAACACCAGCATTTACCTACAGTAACAGTACACCGCAAAACGCCTGGGGGCATGCAGTTACAGGAAAATCATCAACAATAGCACGGTGTTATGAAGCAGAGTTATTGCTCCTACCTCGAAGTTAATTACTTTCCTAATAGCACTTGGGCATGCCCGCTGATGACGTCGCGAACGCTCCTGTAGTAAGCGTTTTGAACTAGGAAGTGAAATGTTACGTCTCGAACGAACAGATACGCAGAGAACACACGAGGTGATTAAACGTCCTAGTGCTAAATATAAGCACTCTCGGAATGTTGCTCGACCAATCAGATTAGTGGACCATAGCTAACGGTTGTATGAAACGGACTGTTGCTCTCTTCAGCCTGACGTTTTGCCTCGCTTTAAGTTAATGAGACAAATGTGCATAATTGCTCAAGACTTCCCCCATGTTGCAAAAAAACCGTACTGACCGTTACAAAGCACCGACACTGGAGACTCCTTCCACAAAGGTTAAATAAACATCATAGCACTCGTTTTTAAGTCTGTTCATTGTTAGTCTGAGTGTACATGCGGAGTGTGCGCCATTACAAGTCCCTGACTTCTCGCTGAATCGAGAACCCAGCAGCGCCGTGGAATCAGAAGGAACGTTCCATGAAGCTGATCCCTAATGAGTGTCTCAGAAAAACAGCTGTGAAAGAAAGCCTTGGCAAAGCAAGGGAAGTAGGGTGTAACTTTCAAGAAGTCTTGACCATGTAGTCATTCAGATGTTTGGTCCTTCATCAGCGAGTGTGTGTGGAGCAGGAGCCAAACTTCAATAGCATAGATCACGAACAGCCTGGTTACAGCCCAGAGCGAGTTTACACTGAAGCAGAAATGTTTATCAGACCTGAAACTGCTCCACTTCTACACGCACAGCCATGTCAGCCTCTACAATGTCACAGAAGCACATATGCACACACAACGTCCAACATTTTATAATCGTGTCCTTCCTCCAAATAACAATAACTCCGGGGCCGACCATAACGCTTCATTAGTAACGAGTCTCACGAAATCCCAAAACAAAGAATCTTACAGAAACGTAACGGTTAAAGACTCCGATAGTCAGATCTTCCTGTTTTTCCTCCTGCTCGACTTCCTTACGTCTGCTTCTCTGTTGCACTTTATGACTTCACAGTATGCAGTTACAGAAGGGAAATGATTAATAATCGCTTCTGGTGTCGGACGACGACGGGTTCTCTTTGGAGTCTGCTTCCTCTCAAAGTTTCCTGCTCATGAGTTCTCGGGATGTTTTTCCTCACCACCGTCACCTCCGGCTTGATCGTTAAGGACAAATTTACAGTAGCAGTCTAACGTTTGGACACACCTACTCATTCATAGCCTTTGTTTTCCACATTGCAAAACGATACTGAAGACATTCTTTAGATTCTTCACCGTAGCTTTAACTTGACACACTGTCATGTCAAGCTTCATGAGGTCATCACCTGGAACGCTTTTATGTTAACTTGACAGGTGTGCCTTGTCTAAAGTTCGTTAGTGGAATTTCTTGCCTTCTTAAGGAGTTTGAGATCAGCTGTGTTGTGTTGATGTACATTAAATGGCCCTGTTACACAAATTTTTTATAAATCAATTCTTTGTTTTATGCACCATCCTGTCCGAGAGAAACGTTGCGTGAAAATCAGCAGCTTCTCAACTACTCAAATACAACCACGCCGCACTCAAAGTCACGGAGATGGGATCCGTCATTCTGATGTTTTTCATGGGAACATTACCTGAAGCTCATGATGCGTGTCTGCATGAATTTATACACTGCGCCGCCGCATGATCACCTGACCTGATAACTGCCTGAAATGAGCACTTCCCATTTAAGTAATATTCTTAAATTATTCTAAGACTGTTGAACAAATCTAGAGATATTTTTCCGGCCATCGTAATGTCTAGGACTGAAACGATCCCTACATTTCCGACCAACAGATTTCGATCTGATTGGCCATTTCTTTTCAAAATGTATTTAGATTTATCATTTAATTTGAATAAGGCAAGTCGGTGTTTAAAAATGTGCGTACATGGAGAGAAAGTAGGTACAAAACATTCTTTATAGAACTCCTAAAAGCAGAAAAATGATGAATTAACCAGTTAATTCCTAACCCTTTGTGGTCTAAAATGATGAGAACTGAAAAACATTGCGTATTTACAAACCTTTAATTGAAAGGTTGTAGGAAGTGACATAGGTACATACAAGGTAATGAGAAGGCCGGCTTCAAATAGGTTCATTTTACATTATATATATATATATATATATATATATGCACACACACACACACACACACACACAAACATACACATATATATATATATATACACACACACACACACATGTTATGAAAAGAATGCTGGTGGCAAATCTTATAGCTGTAACACACGTCTACATGCAAATCTGCACTGTGATCAAACAGAGGAAGTGATGTCATCTGAACAACAGCCACAGATTTGAGCCACAGGAGTCAAAAAAATAAGTTTGGCTTTAACCTTTGAAAGGATTTTGTTAATATAACAGGAAAAGGTTATTGCACTATCTAACCAGATACCCACTTGTATCACTTATCTCAAATGTGGACTTTCTTCTTCTAAAGTGAAGCGAATTCAAAATTCAGAAATAATACAGACTCAACCCATACAGTCAGGACACATGTGAGTCCTCCTTGCTTTTTCCCTGCCCCCCTTCCCTAGGTGTACAGGAGAAACTGCCTGATTTTCTCCTGATATCCTGTAAAGCCCAACAGAATAGTGGTAATGTAATGTTTAGGGGCGCATCAGTGGGATTTTAGTCCCACCCACATCAGTCATTTTTACAGACTGTGAAAATTTGTGTCTGGAAAGTGGACGTTGAATTTTAAATGCTATAAAATGTCCAATAGAAATAACCACAAATCAATAAAGTACCGTCATTTGGGTTGCCACTTTTTCTTCAGTATAAACATGTCCCAGGATGCGCTCGCTCTTTTCTATCATCACCTGCTGGAACTAAACCGAAGTCAAGAGTTTAAAATGCAGAATGATCAAATATAGATGATTTTCTTTAAAGAACTTGACTGAGAAATGACACGCATGCAGGGATTTAAATACGGTAATGCATTCACAGCACCAAGATAGTCTACATAAGACATGGTCATGTGACCTAATCACCTTGCCATGCCATAAACCCCGCCACAAACAATTATACTAAAGGTAAAAACAACGCGACTGTATTAAAATAAGCACGTCTAGTAGGAATGCGCGTCTTGCTTCGGTCTCTGGAAAACAGGGTGAACTCTATTTTTGTTGTGCCACTAGTGAGCCCTTAGGAAACATCTTAAATATCATATCACTTCTCTCTACATTAGTGGATTTGCATTCTTTGACAAAATGAATGCTTTAAAGAAGAAAACGGTGTATTACACAGTAAACTCGTGCACTATACAGTATGCCACCGAACACCGCATGATTCATATCTATTTGCAGGTTGTCTGTCTATCAAGAGGGCGGAGCTGTAAACAGGAAGTAATAAAGTTCAAAACGAGCATAACCGACAGACGGGTTTAAGCCGTACATACAAGACTGTGCGGTGCAGTGTCATCTCCTTTCCATTACCTGTAATCCCACAACACACATTACAACACCTGGCATATTGTTTCCCATTCAGAGCTCAGCGAGAGAGAAGCTGAGCTAGGCATGTGACGTTATCATACTTTCCACTATCCATCATCATCGATCTGTAACAGGATAGAAATGCTGCCATACCACATTTAGGTTTTTGTTTCACAAGGAAAAGTACTCACACATCGCGCTTTTTTTTTTTTTTTTTAAAGTATCATTATCGCTTTACTGTCCATCACCATCCAAACAAAAGCTGCCAGACTTCATTTCCTTGTTCAAATATGACTTGAACTATAATATTTACATACACTAACCAAACACTTTATTAGGAACCACTTTACACCTACTTATTCATGCGATCATCTAATCAGCAAATCATGTGGCAGCAACGCGATGCATAAAATCATGCAGGTACGGGCCGGCAGCTTCAGGAAATGTTCACATCAACCATGAATATGAAAACAATTGTATCTTGGTGATGTTGACCGTGGTGAGATTGTTGGTGTCAGACTGACTGGTTTGTGTTTTTCCGTACTGCTGATCATCTGGGGTTTTCACACACGGTCTCTAGAGTTCACGCACATTGGTGCAATACAGAAGAAAAAAAAACCATCCAGTGAGTGGAAGTTCTGTAGACTGAAATGCCTTGTTGATGAAAGAGATCGACAGAGAATGGCCAGACTGCTTCAAGCTCATGGAAAGGCTACAGTAACTCAGATAACCACTCTGTACACGTGCGGTGAGCAGAAAAGCATCTCGTAGGTCACAACACGTCAAATCTTGAGGCTACAACAGCGCAAGACCACGTCGGGTTTCATTTCTGTCAGCCAAGGACATAAAGATGAGGCTGCAGTGCGCACAGGCTCACCCAAACTGTACAGCTTAAGACTAGAAAAACGTAGCCTGGTATAATGAATCTCGAGCACACAGATGTTAGGGTCAGAATTTGGGCCATCAGCATGTATCCATGGACCCAACCTGCCTTGTGTCAGCAGTCCAGCCTGGTGGAGGTGGTGTAATGGTGTGGGGAATGTTTTCTTAGGACATTTTTGGCCAGTTAATACCAGCCAGTCATCGCTTGGATGCCACAGCCTATTTGATATTGTTGCTGACCATCTCTTCATGGCCACAACTTAGCCATCTTCCTGAGCTATGTCCATCATGATAATGCACCATGTCACACAGCAAGTCATGTCAAATTGGTTTCATGAACATGACAATGAGTTCAGTGGTCTTCCAAGTCACCAGATCTGAATCCAGTAGAAGAATTCTAGGATGTGGCGGAACCTGAAAAATCTGCAGGAATGGACCATGATCTCTGGCCTTACCTAGTATTACAATAGCGTTCCTAATAAAGTTCTCAGTGAGTGTATTTAAGTGTGTAATAAAGTTACGATACATATTTTCATGATTTTCCTTGCTTAAGAAAGCAACAAAGATTTTAGTAACGGTACAAAATTACAGACTGACAGCATCAAAGGACTAAGCTGTGTTTCTAAAACATTGTTTTCCCCTAACAAAGCTGATCATAATCGCCTACAATTTTCAATGAAAGTTTCAATAAAACGAAATGTACAGTAGCCCAGTTCTGTACTAAAAAAACTAAAATACAAATTAAATGCTGATCGTTATACCGAACGGCAGTGTGTTTCAAAAGCTAGCCTATATATTCTCCCTATACGGCTAAAAGTATCCGCACACCCTGTCCATCACGCTCGCATTTGTGGTTCTTCCCCAAACTTTCGCCACAAAGTTGGAAGCACACAAATTGTACAGATGCCTTTTGTATGCTTTAACATTAAGATCTTTACTTTAACAGGAACTAAGAGGCCCAAACCTGTTCCAGCATGACAATGCTCCTGAGCACAAAGCAGCTCCATGAAGACAGTGGAAGTGTGGAAGAACTCGAGTGTCCTGCACAGAGCCCTGACCTCAGCCCCACTGAACACCTTTGGGATGAACTGGAACACCGAGTGCACCCCAGATCTCCCCAACATCAGTACCTGACCTCACTAACGCTCTTGCAGCTGAATGAACACAAATCCCGACAGCCACGCTCCAACATCTAGTGGAAAGCCAAACAGAAGAACGGAGGCTGTTAGAGCAGTACTGTGTCGGAACAACTCCATGGTTTTTGGAAAAGGATGTTCAGTGACAAACCTGATGGTTACTTGTCTCCTAGGAAAACACACATCTGGTTTTTTCGCTTTTTTTTTTTTTTTTTTTTTCCAAAGAACACAAAAGCAGCGATGCTCTAAATATAACGGTGATGTCACTCTGAAGGAGGGATTACTGCAGTAAAAGAATGCATTCGGATAGTTGAACTTTTAACTAACTAAAACGTGAATGTGGTTTTTGGAGGAATTTGGCAGCTCTGTTTCAGACATAATTAACAAAATCATTACGGTGTTGCAGAGAGGACGACAGTGCGCGTAATACTTTCCAACGCTCTTCTACACACTTCTGTATACACAGTAAACTCACTCACCGTTAGGCACAACAGTAAATGGCACCAGGGGTCATGCAGATCAGTAAATATGCCATGTGGTGGACCGTGAGGAGAGAGAGCGTTTCCTGTTACTAATTCCCCACTGTGGCAGTTTCCTTCCTCCACAGGAAACTTCTCTCTCACACACACACAGTGTGAATATTCATGAACATGTGTGGGGTGTATGTGTGTGTGTGTATAATGCTGAGCTTTGTGACTGTGTGCGCATTCCCAGGGTTTGTGTCAATCAGCTTTACCTCCACATAGTCCTCCGGCACCAGGCCGACCTCGCCCCTGCTGTTCCGCGCTTCGATCCATCCTCCGCCTATGTTCTGAGAAAAACAATGAAACGTACTGAAAGTTAAAGCAATGAAACATACACAACTGTCAGGTTTATAAAGCACTGAGTGACAGCAATGACATCGCAGTCATTCACACACACACACACACACATACACACACATACACACACATACACACACATACACACACGTCAGGTTTAACAAGCACTGAGGGTTGTACTGGAAAAGTCTCTTACATAAACACTTGCAAACATACACATACATGCAAAGTGAAAGCACAAACATTCACACACACACGCGCTAACGTGCACAGACAGAGACACAAAAACACACCTCTGAAAAACATACATACACAAACATGCATGCACAAAAAAGACAAAAACAAAAAAACCTGCATGCACATACACACACACATGAACACACAGGGACATTGTGATGTCATGCAGTCAGGAGTTACCTGGTTGGTGATTGTGATCGTCTCACCCTCTTTGACCGACAGCTCGTTGTTGCCCGGCTCTGCCGAGAAGTCGTATAAAACCTGCGCCTGTGCGAGCAGAAGGAGACCAACATGAACACACGTGTGCATTTTGCACACACGCACTACATCTGACCGTTATCTCTGCCCTGATAAAAACGCGACCCTCTCTGCACGTGAAGACGTCATCGAAGTTAAAACTGGCTCGTCTCGTCACACGAAAGAGGTGTCGGTTTTCATCCACAGCCATGTTCGACTTCCTTTGCATGTATTGTTTGCTGCGTTTAAGGTGTCTTTAAGAAAACTGCAGTCCTGTTACCTGGAGAGTGTACATCATCAGCTCTGATTATAACAGGGATATATCAATCAATGTAAAAATGTGTTTGAGATGAAATTGCAAAATATAATAATAATAATAATAATAATAATAATAAATGCCTATGTAGTCTCATATAAAATTATATTTATGCTGTGTTGATCAACCACTTCCCCCGGTCATGGTGACATCACAGCACGTAATCAGTCATCTTTTTAGAAATAAGATGGTAAATTAAGATCGCTTCTGTTTTATTGTTCTGTGGAATTCTTGCATCTGATTGGTCAGCAGGTGTTGATTAACTTTCAATAACAGCAGCTCTGACCTCAGTGCAGCGGCAAATCACAGGTTAATATTTATGCGCTTGTTTATACAATATCGTTTCTATAGTAACAGCTCATTCATAGGGACTAACATGGTGCCACGTAAACACCGTGTAATCATTGATATCGTGATACTTCCTGTAACATTTATGGAAGGAGTCTCCAGTGTCAGTGCTGTGACTTTAGACTTTACAGTTTCTCTGTAACACGATAAGGTGCATTTCTAAAACGTCTTGCCTTTAAGAGAGAAAAAAAATAAAAGGCGCGAGGTAATGACTGTTTATAGCTGCTATAAAATGGGAACTGATTTGTTTCACAGATGTCCTACAACATTAAACGTAACTATACAGGAATTTCTACAAAGTGCAGCATGTTGTTCTTTAATCAACAGAATTGCAATAATTGGCAGTTTATTTAAAAGAGAAATAAAGCACGTCATGGAAAGATGTTATAGGATAAGAATCAACTCTGAGGTTATAATTAATCCCATCATTGATTATTTCCCTATACACACACGTCCAAGTGTTTCAATCATTAATAAATGAACATTAGACTTGACAAATGTAATAATCAGTGAACGTAATAATGTTAATTTCTAATTTCAGACAGTTATCTTTTGGACTCAGAGACATCCTGCTTCCTGTACAGCTCCGGCGCTGTGCGTGTAAACACACAAATATCGCTCTAATGATTTATAATTTCTAAAGCAATGAAGTTCCTAACTACAAAAGAATCATTATTCAAACACGCACACGCACGCACACACACACACACACACGGCAGTGTAAGCTGTAGGAGTAGTGTGAAGGGATCCTCTATGTAGGAGGCCTACTCAGGCAACAAGAGAGTCTGTGTGTGTGTGTGTGTGTGTGTGTGTGTGTGTGTGTGTGTGTGTGTGTGTTTTCAGCTCACTAATTTAAACACTATCAACATCAATTCTTTATATTAATCTATCAACTTACTTTTTCATGTAAAATAAATCAGCTTAAATAGAGGACAAGCAAAGGTGCTAGTGACAAACCTGCTTTTAACTGCACTAGACTGTTATGTGGCCGGCTTTTAAATGAACCGAAATTACTGAGCAAAACTTTACTGTACGCATTTTCATGTTCATTAACCTTTTAAACATGCAGTTTTGCGCCGTAGGATATTTGAGTTACACTACTAGTAACAATCAACACAAAAACAAAACCACAAAATGGTATAATGAACTTTATTTAAGGAATACACTTGGCGATGTGCGGATTATATGGAAATAAATAGTGATGGGGTGGTGTGATAAAATGGAGTTAGTTACCAACCCAAAGCTGATTTGTTTTCCTATAACAACACATTCTGAAGTGTTTCATTCTATATTCGGAAGTGTTTATAGAAATTGGCCCATGATTGGAAATGTTGCTTCCTTCCTCCAAACTATTCAAGTTATACTTTTTACTCAGTTTATTTTTAGTCTTAGTTTATGCTGAGCATGCGCCATACACGTCCCTGTCATACGGATTCAATAAATAGGTATCAAAGCTAATAATGATGGTATGGTGACATGTCTGCCTTGTGCTTGTATGACGTCTTCTTCTTTCGTGTGCTAATTTTAACATTTCACACCCATGTAGTAATCTGTGGAGCATTGAGGATTACTCAAATCTGACTTTTTATAGCTCTCCTCATGACTGTTTGCTGACAGGAACCTTTAAGCCATGTACAGGAGGTGAAAGTCTGATAAACACCAGCCAGTTAAAGGCACCAGGGCTTGAAACAGACATCAAGACTTATGACAGAAGATGAATAAGTAAAGGTTAGCTGTGGAGTATAAAGAGTGAGAACAGTTTAAAAGGGGAAAAAAAACGTGAAAATGCTTCTAAGGTTTGGTTTTTGGTACCAAACTACAGATTACTGACTTAGCTAGTTAGCTAACTAGCTGGAGTGCTTGTGAAACCTCAGAAAAAAAGCAAACTGATATGTTTAGGTCATTTAAATATCATATAAAGCGAGTAGTGATGTTTTGTAAATCTTATAGACTGATGCTAAGCAGCGTAACGCCACAGTAAACACGGCAGCGCCATGCTAATCACATGAACTGCATTTCCCATCATGCCTCGCGCGATGTCATGACCCGCACTGGAAGAGGAGTGAAATGTCACAAGACTCTCCTAATGATACATTTTTTCCCCCGAGGTTCACAGGAAAGCCTTCCAAATACAGACATTGTTTTTGGTTTTTTTTTAATCGTCAGCGTCAGAATTTCACCTCGTAATCTCCTTAGCTCATTCAGCACAATGTTAACATGTAAAAATAAACGCATGTAAAACTAATAAAACACGTCAGAGTGGAATGTTGGCGCGCGCCCCTGCCAGAAAACAGAGTCGCGGTTTTTTTTTTTTTTAAAGCAAACTGAAATGAAAATAAAAACAACTCAGGACTTTAAAGCCCCGCACAAAATAAATCAAATAAAAGCTCACCTTTGTTGCCATTACGATCGCAGTAAACGGGTCATTAGAGAAGTTCTGACTTGTTGGTGGAGAGTTTGTTCATCCAGACATTACAGTCCTACAGCCTCAACTCCAAAACAACAGGCTTCTGCAGCACAGCAGCTCGGTTTAACACATCTCCAAACACGGCTTTCTGCCTGATTCAGCCCCCACACACACCCCGGCAACACACACACCGAGAAATGACTGAAATAATCTCCGGATTGAGGACCGCAGCTCAGCCTGTCGACCTCTTACACTCATCCGCGGATCAACTCCGGAGCCGAAGCAAAACCGGAAACTGAAGCTGCGCCCCGCACCGCGGACTCTGACCCGCACTGTGCACTCACTCACGCACTCACTCACTCACTCACTGACTAGTTATTTTGACCCGCTTTGACTAAACACAAACAAGCTGCCTAACTTATTACTCAGTCCCCAACACGCTGAAAATGCACTAACTAACCAACCAACTAACTAACTAACTAACTAACTAACTAACTAACTAACTAACTAACTGACTGACTTAGTTATTCTGTCCCGCTCAGTACACACACTACATAACTAACTAAACATTTCACAACTACTAAATTTAGTAATTCATTAATTAATTTATTTTTCCTAACTTATTACTCACACCCCAACATGCTGAAAATTCACAAACTAACTGACTGACTGACTGACTAACTAACTAACTAACTAAATGGCTGACTAGTTATCCTGACCCGCTCTGTACACACACTACATAACTAACTAAACACTACACAACTACTAAATATATTTATTAGTTAAAGTCATTAATTAATTTATTTCTCTGATCTGCATCTGCTGTACTAACAGTAAATAAATAAATAACTAAACACAAACAAGCTGCCTAACTTATTACTCACACCCCAACATGCTGAAAATGCACTAACTAACTGACTAACTGACTAACTAACTAACTAACTAACTAACCAACCAACTAACCAACTAACTAACTAACAAAATGGCTGACTAGTTATCCTGACCCGCTCTGTACACATACTACATAACTAACTAAACACTACACAACTACTAAATTTTTTTTATTAGTTAAAGTCATTAATTAATTTATTTCTCTGATCTGCATCCGCTGTACTAACAGTAAATAAATAAATAAATAACTAAACACAAACAAGCTGCCTAACTTATTTCTCAGACCCCAACACGCTGAAAATGCACTAAGTAACTAACTAACTAACTGACCGACTGACTGACTAACTAACTAGTTATTCTGACCCACTCTGTACACACACTACTAAACACTACCAAACTACTAAGAAATTTAGTAATTCATAAATGTATTTATTTCTCTGGTCTGATCTCTATCTAACCAACTAACTAACTAACTAACTAACCCACTATCCTGACCCACAATCCTGACCCACACACTGTAAAATAAGTAAATAAATAAGCACAAGCTAACTAATTAACTAACGAACATATTACTCTGAACCACACACAATGTGAACCCACTAACTAACCAACAAACTAACTAACCAACAAACTAACTAACTAGCTAACTACTCTGACCTGCACACATTACACACTTACTAACTAACTGTACTAACCAATACCTACTATCCTAAAGCAATTCAATTCAATTTTATTTGTATAGCGCTTTTAACAACATTGTCACAAAGCAGCTTCACAGAAGTATATAAATTCTGA